>LBNU01035606.1:14846-38912 GCA_014162995.1 Artemisia annua
TTCATAGTTTTTCTCAAACTCATAATAAATCAAATAATTTGGCAAGTGAAACAAATTCGAGTTTTTCTAGGTTGTGCTGAGCTAGTCTACAAATAAATTCTCGTTCCTAATGTATCTCACGCTCTTCAAATCAAATTTAGCATGCTTTAAAGTTTTAAAATGCTTCAGGCTCTAAAAATAGAAGTTTGGCTAGAATTAGGTTTTAGGAAAAATACCAGGTGTTACAAATAACATACTTTTGCTATATACCATATCTTTCACGATACCAATTATCATAAGAAAAATTTTGTTCAATGTCCTCATTTTCTTCTTCTGATGAGTTGTCTCCAATGGTGTTCCAGTCAAAATCCAACGGTTGTTGATTATTTTCAACATCATGTTCAGAACTCACCCCACCCGACTCTGAGTTATTTTCATCATCAGTATTCTCCACATAAGACTGCTCAGCTTCTATCATTGGAATATGCGCATGCCATGTACGCAAATCACGCATCCATTCCCTATCGAACCAAGTATATGGACTGTAAAAAACTAGACCATAAAAACTATGACTTACGTACAGATCAATCTCATGTTCATTGTTTTCGGCACTTATCAAAACCTGAAGATCAGTTTCTTTTTCAATAGGCATAAGACCACCATCTACCGAAAACACTGCTTGCTTGCCAGGAACTCTATAATACAACTTCTCAAGTATATTGTATTCATTGAGGTTTGTTGAAATCCAATCTTCAATAAAACTCAAGTTTATGTACTTTACTTCTATTGATGGTAATTTTACTTCATCACCACCCCAATAAAAAATGTGGATCCTATCGGTTATAATCCTTCCACCATAATGAATGCAAACATTTAACATTCTTGATCCAAGCCCGACATGAACACTATATTTTTAAAAATACGTCAAGGTCAAGGTATATGACACACACAATAAAAAAATATAGATTACAACTTACTTGTTTGGACGATGATTGTGGCTGCCGTCAATTAAAGCCGGAAACTCAGAGCACATTGTGCAATAAACATTGTTACACATGTTTTCGTTTTTGAGATTTGGATTAAAGCCTATCCAATTTAATGTGTTTTGAAATTTGCAAAGTCCTTTTTTTAATATCTTTTGCCCTAAATGGTAGTAAAGTCGGTTAAGTTGACCTAAGAGCGTTAAGTATTAAATACTACAGGTATTCCAATAAAATACATATAATAAATAATTAACGTAACAATGTTTTTTTTAGACATATGATGTTGATGTATTATTAACATGATATAAACCAAGAAATATAGCATGTTCAGGTTTCTGATACATATTAAATAACGACATCTATACATATCGACTGAAACAAAAGATTCGGAATATTAAGTTAATAAGAAAATTTTTATATACATCCAAATTTGTGCGTCTATGTTTGGGGAGGCCCCTCAAAAAACACTTTTAACGTAATGACATCCTCTCGATTGGAAAACCAATTCGAATTAGTGAATAAGAAATCAAACGAATTTATGAGCAATAAATCAGAAAAATGCAACAACATTCAATAATAAGAAACATTCACTAATAAATCAGAAACATACTTTTAACGTAACGACCTTCTCTCAATTGGAAAATCAATTCGAATTAGTGAATAAGAAATTAAAAAGAATATATGAGTAATAAATCAGAAAAATATAACAACATTTAATAATCAGAAACATTCACTAATAAATCAGAAACACATAATAACGTAAAAAATTCAGAAACATTGAATAATGAAACAGAAACATAAAATATGGGATTTTATAACATACCCCATAAAAAACTGTATACATCAAAACCATTCAAACACAAAGCATGCAAATTTGTGCGTCTATGTTTCGGGAGGCCCATCAAAAAAACTTTTAACTTAACGACATTATCTCGATTGGAAAACCAATTCAAATTAGTGAATAAGAAATCAAAAGAACTTATGAGTAACAAATCAGAAAAATATAACAACATTCAATAATCAGAAACATTCACTAATAAATCAGAAACATGCCTTTAACTCCAATTCAAATTAGTGAATAAGAAATTAAAAAGAATTTATGAGTAATAAATTAGAAAAATACAACAACATTCAATAATCAGAAACATTCACTAATAAATCAAAAACATATAATAACGTAAAATATTCAGAAACATTGAATAACGAAACAGAAACATATAATATGAGATTTTATAACATACCCCAAAAAAAATTGTATACATCAAAACCATTCAAACACAAAGCATACAAATTAAATTCATTCAATTTGTGGAAAATATACAAACATCTCCATGTGAATACAAAATTCAAAAACTAAATGTTTTTTCCCCGGCAGCCACATCCTCGTAAGAAACATCAGAAAATCTTTTTTTGTACTCCACTGTGACCTTCTTAACCTTAATTTTATATAAATCATCAGCCATTTCGAGAATCTCAAATTCATTATCATCACCATCCTGCAAGCTGTGAAAAAGAAAAAAATATAAATTATTAAGAACTAGACGAGTACCCGTGCATAGCAACGGGATTTTATAGCGACACATAGTTTATTGATAAAAAAAGTTTATAGGTTATAAACGAAAAACAATAAAAGTTTGAAGATTTGGAAAATTAACATAATGTTTTGAAACCTGGTTCAACCCGGGTGGTTCAACCGGTTGAACCGTTCCAAGCAAAAAATGGATCGATTTAAACCGGGTCAACTTGCTAGGTTGGGTCGAAAACGGTTCAAATTAAACTGGTTCAACCCGTCCGGGTTTGAAGTGTCTCGGGTCAACCCGGTTTTTGTTTTAATTGATTGTATTTAATTTGATAGATATGTTTTTAATTGGCTGTACAATGTGAATAAATTATTGTACTTTTAAGTAATGGATAATGTTTTGAAACCCGGTTCGACCCGGGTGGTTCAACCGGTTGAACCGTTCCGGTTGAAAAATAGGTCGATTTAAATCGGGTCAACTTTCTAGGTTGGGTCGAAAATGGGTCAAATTAAACCGGCTCAACCCGTCGGGTTTGAAGCGTCCCGGGTCAACCCGGTTTGTGTTTTAATTGGTTGTATTTAATTTGGTTGTACAATGTGAATAAATCATTGTACTTTTAAGTAATGGGGTGTTTTAATAATAATATTAATTACATTCATAATTTCCTTTAATAAGATTTCAACATTTCAACAATATTGACTTTTCACTTTTCCACTTTGACTTTTTTTCCTTTATATGTAGTATAGATAATATGATATATCACGTAAGTGTATTTAGAAAAATAGTGTGTTTTTTATACATCTTGTTACGTGAAATTTCTATGTTGGTAATCAAGCTTGTTTTAATATCAGAATACGAATCCAACATAACCCCAACTGCCTGTAAATAATATTATTAACAAAGTTAAATCATCTAATCTAAAATTAAAATAAAATTGAATGATATATTAACTAATCATCTTAATGACTTACAACAACATGCATCATGTTGTACCATGATAAAAGCCAGGTCGCACAAATATATGTATGGGATTATGACATATCTATATAAATCAAAAACAAAAAATCAACATAATAGTATTTTAAATAAATTTATAATTAGCTTGTTACCTCAAATCTTGTAGCATAAACCCTAAACATAATTTAGGATCATTTTCTGGATCTAAAACCTTGATAATAAACTCTGCGGAAACAAAACAAAAGTTATACATGAACTAATAATCAACACCAAATATACCTCAAACGTTTGCACTCACTAGATACGCCAGTAGAATCAGAAACGAAAATCATGAACATGCTTATGCCTGCAATAAAAGAACGAACGCAAAACGATTAGAAGAACGATGAACAATGAGCACCCACATTGGGCGACTATATATAGGCTCGGGATTAGGGTTTCGCAACCGTGGGCCAGAAGATAACGCGTAATTCAAATATAAAAAAGATATCGGAGAGGATAACCATCGTTTTTAAAACCTTCTAGAACGTGCCTCTCGTACTGCCAGAGACCCCGCGACACCAAAGTTTCAGAAAACACACCCGGTTCCAAAAGGTTTTTTTATTCGCGTTTTCGACACGTCTATGTTTGGGGAGGCCCCTCAAAAAACACTTTTGGCGCACGATTTCAAAATGGAGCCCTCTCATTAGTTAATCGAATCCCTCGATTTGGCCAAAAGTGAGTTCTCATATTATATAAAAGATAAAAGATTTAAATTTAACACTCTATAATAACAATATATATCTAATGGCAAATAATCACTGCTGCAAACAGCAGGAAAGCATCTATGCTGCCGGGTAAAAAAATCAAGGACCATTTATGTACAATTATAAATCAGGGAGGCTGGGAAGTGTACAATCACAATCAGGGACTATCTAATACAGTAAATATGTATTTGACCCTTTTACATCTTATCTAAATCTAAACCCAAACCCTAATTGAAATCCTAATCTTAATCTTAAACTCATCTAGAAACCAAACCGCCTAATTCTCTCTGTATCTTTCTGCTTATCACAATCATACACCCCTTCTCAAAAGGGAAGTGATTCTTCCACGGAAGAAATTGATGTATCCACAGAAATTCAAAAGGAAATTACATATCTGTCCTTACTATTTATTTACTTTCATATTTACAATATTTACCCTTACTACTATAGCCTCCCAATCTCTAATAACCTGTATTCTCCTTTGTGGGTCACACGCAGCCGCCACTTGCTTTACCATCCTCGATTTTAGCATCGCTTTACCTATGCCAAGTTAGGACCCTTTGCAGGTACTTTCATCTAAGTTGTTAATTACGATGATTGTGGCTACCGTCAATTAAAGCCGGAAACTCAGAGCACATTGTGCAATAAACATTGTTACACATGTTTTCGTTTTTGAGATTTGGATTAAAGCCTATCCAATTTAATGTGTTTTGAAATTTGCAAAGTCTTTTTTAATATCTTTTGCCCTAAATGGTAGTAAAGTCGGTTAAGTTGACCTAAGAGCGTTAAATATTAAATACTACAGGTATTCCAATAAAATACATATAATAAATAATTAACGTAACAATGTTTTTTTAGACATATGATGTTGATGTATTAACATGATATAAACCAAGAAATATAGCATGTTCAGGTTTCTGATACATATTAAATAACGACATCTATACATATCGACTGAAACAAAAGATTCGGAATATTAAGTTAATAAGAAAATTCTTATATACATCCAAATTTGTGCGTCTATGTTTGGGTAGGCCCCTCAAAAAACACTTTTAACGTAATGACATCCTTTCGATTGGAAAACCAATTCGAATTAGTGAATAAGAAATCAAACGAATTTATGAGCAATAAATCAGAAAAATGCAACAACATTCAATAATAAGAAACATTCACTAATAAATCAGAAACATACTTTTAACGTAACGACCTTCTCTCGATTGGAAAACCAATTCGAATTAGTGAATAAGAAATTAAAAAGAATATATGAGTAATAAATCTGAAAAATATAACAACATTCAATAATCAGAAACATTCACTAATAAATCAGAAACATATAATAACGTAAAAAATTCAGAAACATTGAATAATGAAACAGAAACATAAAATATGGGATTTTATAACATACCCCATAAAAAAACTGTATACATCAAAACCATTCAAACACAAAGCATGCAAATTTGTGCGTCTATGTTTCGGGAGGCCCATCAAAAAAAACTTTTAACTTAACGACATTATCTCGATTGGAAAACCAATTCAAATTAGTGAATAAGAAATCAAAAGAACTTATGAGTAACAAATCAGAAAAATATAACAACATTCAATAATCAAAAACATTCACTAATAAATCAGAAACATACCTTTAACGTAACGACATTCTATCGATTGGAAAACCAATTCGAATTAGTGAATAAGAAATTAAAAAGAATTTATGAGTAATAAATTAGAAAAATACAACAACATTCAATAATCAGAAACATAAATATTAACGTAAAATATTCAGAAACATTGAATAACGAAACAGAAACATATAATATGAGATTTTATAACATACCCCAAAAAAAATTGTATACATCAAAACCATTCAAACACAAAGCATACAAACGTAAACATTAAATTCATTCAATTTGTGGAAAATATACAAACATCTCCATGTGAATACAAAATTCAAAAACTAAATGTTTTTTCCCCGGCAGCCACATCCTCGTAAGAAACATCAGAAAATCTTTTTTTGTACTCCACTGTGACCTTCTTAACCTTAATTTTATATAAATCATCAGCCATTTCGAGAATCTCAAATTCATTATCATCACCATCCTGCAAGCTGTGAAAAAGAAAAAAATATAAATTATTAAGAATAATATGATATATCACGTAAGTGTGTTTAGAAAAATAGTATGTTTTTTATACATCTTGTTACGTGAAATTTCTATGTTGGTAATCAAGCTTGTTTTAATATCAGAATACGAATCCAACATAACCCCAACTGCCTGTAAATAATATTATTAACAAAGTTAAATCATCTAATCTAAAATTAAAATAAAATTGAATGATATATTAATTAATCATCTTAATGACTTACAACAACATGCATCATGTTGTACCATGATAAAAGCCAGGTCGCACAAATATATGTATGGGATTGTAACATATCTATATAAATCAAAAACAAAAAAATCAACATAATAGTATTTTAAATAAATTTATAATTAGCTTGTTACCTCAAATCTTGTAGCATAAACCCTAAACATAATTTAGGATCATTTTCTGGATCTAAAACCTTGATAATAAACTCTGCGGAAACAAAACAAAAGTTATACATGAACTAATAATCAACACCAAATATACCTCAAACGTTTGCACTCACCTGATACGCCAGCAGAATCAGAAACGGAAATCATGAACATGCTTATGCCTGCAATAAAAGAACGAATGCAAAACGATTAGAAGAACGATGAACAATGAGCACCCACATTGGGCGACTATATATAGGCTGGGGATTAGGGTTTCGCAACCGTGGGCCAGAAGATAACGCGTAATTCAAATATAGAAAGATATCGGAGAGGATAACCATCGTTTTTAAAACCTTCTAGAACGTGCCTCTCGTACTGCCAGAGACCCCGCGACACCAAAGTTTCAGAAAACACACCCGGTTCCAAAAGGTTTTTTTAGTCGCGTTTTCGACACGTCTATGTTTGGGGAGGCCCCTCAAAAAACACTTTTGGCGCACGATTTCAAAATGGAGCCCTCTCATTGGTTAATCGAATCCCTCGATTTGGCCAAAAGTGAGTTCTCATATTATATAAAAGATAAAAGATTTAAATTTAACACTCTAAAAATTATGTTCAAAAAAAAAAAAAAACACTCTAAAATAACAATATATATCTAACGGGAAATAATCACTGCTGCAAACAGCAGGAAAGCATCTATGCTGCCGGGTAAAAAAATCAAGGACCATTTATGTACAATTATAAATCAGGGAGGCTGGGAAGTGTACAATCACAATCAGGGACTATCTAATANGGATGCATCAATTTCTTTCCGTGGAAGAATCACTCCCCTTCTCAAAAACACTTGTGTATCATTCAAAAAACAAACAAAATCCTAGAGGCAAAATGTATCTCAACTCCCATCCCGGCGCCGCACATCTGACTGATCTAGCCGTTCATCTTCTTCTCCGGCGAACACCATCGTGCGTTTTGTGCGGATAACAGCGTCTTGCGTCTGGTACGGCGAATATTGTAGATCTATTTGTTTACATGGATGAAAATATCAAATATAATTTTATTCTGTAATGCGGGTTGTTTATGTAAATTTAAGAGCTGATTTCCACTTGTACCAATGGCATCTTCTTCTTCCTCCTCCTCTAGTCAGTCACGGAATTATGATGTATTCCTTAGTTTTAGAGGAGAAGATACCCGATATAATTTTGTAAAGAATCTTCACTCTGCTCTTTTACAGCGACGTATCTACACTTACAAGGATGCCATAAGAAATTACAATGGTGATGACATTGGTCCCTCCTTCTCGAAGGCTATCGAAGAATCGCGAATAGCTGTCATCGTATTCTCCAAAAACTATGCAGAGTCTTCTTTTTGTTTGGATGAACTTACGCATATTATGAAGTGCAAGCTAGAATTAGGCCAAACTGTTATCCCCATATTCTATGGAGTCGATCCCTCAGACGTGCGAAGGCAGAAAGGAGAATTCGGACAAGGATTTGCCAAACACCAGAAAACCTCCAGAGCTAAACCATGGAGAAGAGCACTTATTGATGCATCCATGCTTTCTAGATTCGAGCTCCAGAATGTTGCCAGTGGGTAGTAATCTATAACTCTATAAGTTTTCGATGCATAAGATCCACCATGAATAGTGCACCTGGGTTTTTAATTTAATTCCAATTATTATTTTGTATTGTCGCGTACTCACATTACGTGATCTGAATAGCAATTTCATTTTTGTTATCATTTTGCTGCTTCAAATATCTTTTGTTTAGAAAAGACAAGTCACACACTCATCTAACCTATACAATTTCACACACCTACGTCAAACAAACTATTTTTTTTCCTTTCCTGCTAGTTGAATGTATATACTTTAAAAGATTCCCTCAATTGGGAAGAGGGGGGGGGGGGGGAGTCCAATATTGGTCTGACAGGTACTATATTTGATATCGATTCAGATGTCCGGGTTCCATTTCAATTTGAAAAATAAGATTTAGTTATTGGGAAATTATGTTTCACATCATAATGTGTGCATAGGCTAATTTAGGCCTCTCAATGGGTCAGATCTTGATCTATATCCGATCTAACCTGCCCCATTTATATGATCCAACGGGGCGAAAAATGTGATCTTTTTACCCAATGGGTCGATCCATTTAAGTGGATCATTACGTGGGTCGACCCAATTTAAAAATTCGTTTTTTTAATTTATTTTAGATGTCGTAACTTGTAAAAGAGACTTTCTTTACTAAGTTTGCTGCAATTGTTTTTTCTTATAAAGTAAAAACTCAAAAGATAAGTGTGTAATCCAAATCAGTTCCATATATATATTTAAGTGGAATTATAGATACACACAGTTGAATTATAGATACACACAAGCTCATAGTTATGCAGTAACCATTTAACCATATACACCCACAAACCTCTAAAATATATATCATCCCTCACTTTTTCATTACGATTTAGACTTTGAAGGCTAATGGTCCAAACAAAAATTAGACTTCTTTTTTCCCCAGACAGTAATCTTCCACATGAATGTATGTTCACAGGCAACATAACTTTACTCTGCTTGTTGTACAATATTACACCATCTCATAATAGAATGAGCAAGCATTAGGATATTGGAGTTACTATTGGTATCATGCAAATTGTTCAAACTTCAAATGCTATGGTCACATGTTTGTTTTTCTTTTATACTACTGATGTGCATGCACTTTATGTTTGATTTCCATTGTTGATCAAGTAAAATTTCTCAAGGGTGGCTGTTTCATAAAAAACTTTATCTCCTAATATCTCTTGTGATACGTAAGTGGGATTCTAGGCAATAAAAAAATGATTTGCAATTTGTTTACCTGTGACCTTATATTAACTAACGTCTAAACATCATCAAATAGATTTTGGGATGAGTGATTAGCGTAAAATTTTGAAGTTGAAAATTTAGTTTTTAAATGGGTCGATTTGGATCATGATCCATCTAGTTGAAAATTTATTTTAGTTAGATCATGGGTCGGATCATGATCCATTTAGTTGGATCATTAATGGGTCGGATCATGATCCAACCCAAATGCGACCCGTTGACAGGCCTAGGCTAATTATCTATATATTTCTACTGCAGGCATGAAGCAATGGTCATAAAAAATGTTGTTGATTCGATTTCAGAGAGTCTGCTTTCCATGAATTCCTATGTTGGAATGGAAACTCGCTTGCAAGATTTTAAATCACATATAGAAATTGGATCAGGAGGAGTGCGCATGGTTTGGATATGGGGGGTTGGCGGTAGTGGTAAGACCACTCTTGCATCCTGTGTTTTTAAGGAAATATCTCCTCATTTTGAAAATCATTGTTTTGTTGACAATATTCGGGAGGAATCAAACAAAATTAACGGCTTACAAAATCTGCAAAAAATAGTTCTGGCAACTCTTCTGGAAACACAAACACGGGTGGAAGTGAAGAGCGTTGAAGAAGGAAAATCCATGATACAAAATTCGTTATGTCGTAAGAATGTGTTAATTGTTCTGGATGATGTCGATAATCATGAGCAGCTAGAGGCATTAGCTGGATCTCATAAATGGTTTGGTGGTGGGAGCCGAATAATTATCACAACTCGAAATGAACAGTTGCTAAGAAATCACAAGGTAGATGAGATCTCGCGTGTTAGTTTATTATCGAATGACGAGGCTTTACAACTCTTTAATAGACATGCATATCCGGGATATTTATCATATGATGAGGATCTTTCACGCCGAGCTGTTTCTTATACTGGTGGGCTTCCATTAGCACTTAAAGTTTTAGGGTCTTTTTTAAATAAAAAATTCGGTTATGAGTGGATGAGTACGTTTGATAGACTAGGAGATAATTCAGAAATTGGAATTTTAGAGATTCTAAAAATGAGCTATGATGGTCTTGAACCAGTGGAAAAGGAGTTATTCTTGGATATTGCATGTTTCTTCAGGGGTAAGAGCAAAGATTCTGCAATGCAGATGCTTGATGCTTGCGGTTTTCACCCTGCAGTTGGGGTAACAGTGTTAACAGATATGGCTCTCATCACTATTAAGGGAGATAAGTTTGATATGCATGATTTGGTTCAAGAAATGGGACACAACATCGTTCAAAGTGAAGATCCTAACAATCCTAATAAACGTAGCAGGGTTTGGCGCACCGAAGAAATTGAAGAGTTTTCACACGCGGAGGCAATAATGGTATTCATACATACATGATTTAAACAGCATAATGTAATAAATAAATAAGTTTTTTTTTATATCTACAGGAAGTAGATAAACGACCCTTGGCTAATATAAACACCAAACCTAACCATATCGAAGTCTAACACCAACCTACAGCAAACATACGCAGACCACCCCGCTTAAGATTGAAGTTGAACACCATTCCTTACACTATTTTATAGTTATTATTTATTTATTTATTGCAGAATTATGACAAGATTGAGGCGATACAAGTTTCTAGCAATTCACCAGATGTTCCCAAGCTTGTTTCAAACATGAAGAGACTAAGGTTTCTTGATGTCCATGACTACTCTTGTGATCATCACTTGTCACACAAAGATATTGAAGGGCCTCATTTTCTTTCAAATGAGTCGCGGTGTATTAGTTGGGTTAACCATCCTGAAAGTCCGTTGCCAGATAATTTCCAACCAGAGATGCTTGTTCTTCTCAAATTGCATCAGAGTTTGCAAGAAAAAATATGGAAGAGTTACAAGGTAAATTAATCACTCATTTTGTCCACTTATATTACAAATCTGACTAAATCACACAAGGTAAAAAAATAAAAAAACAGTAAAGTCCAAAATACATCCTTGTGGTTTAGCATGTGTAACACAATACATCCCTGGTCGATAAGTTGGAACATTTACAGCCCTCCTTTAGTAAAGTTAGCCACCATGCATCCCTCCGTTAGTAAAGTCAGCCAATGAGGACTAACGGTGCAATTTTTTTTCTCCGTTATCTCCTAACGCGAGAGAATATTTGCATCGTTAGTCCTCAGGACTAACGGTGCAAATTCTTTTTTAGAAATAAACTAAAAAGGGGCAAACAGGGCTTGAACTCGGGTCTGGTCCCTCACGAAACAGCACCCGCGTCCAGTGGTGTAAATATACCAAAATAAATTTGCTTTAACCATTTTTTGTTCGAATTTATAGTATATTAACCGATTTAAGTTTGGGCCGGCCGGTTCTTGGTGAACCGGGCCGGTTCTTGGTGAGCCGGGCCGGTTCTTGGGGCGGGGCCAGATCCATTCAACTCGTTTTTTCGTGCTCTTTCTTCTGGTATCATCGGGGATTCATTTGGGCTTCGATAAAAATATATACGTGATCGATACTTGTCCGACATTTCACGTTTTTGCTCCGTTTTCAATTCTTCATATCTACAAAGTAAAATAGTCGTCCAAAAAGTCGTTAGTTTACTTTGTAGGTATGAAGAATTGAAAACGGAGCAAAAATGTGAAATTTCGGACAAGTATCGATCATGTTTATATTTTCATCGAAGTCCAAATGAATCCCCGATGATCCATCGGGGATTCATTTGGACTTCGATGAAAATATATACGTGATCGATAACGTTTTTGCTCCGTTTTCAATTTTTCATACCTACAAAGTAAAATAATGTCTTTTCAGACGAGTATTTTACTTTGTAGGTATGATGAATCGAAAACGGAGCAAAAACGTGAAGTTTCGGACAAGTATCGATCACCTATATATTTTATCGAAATCCAAATGAATCCCCGATGATACCCAAAGAAAGAGCACGAAAAAACGAGTCCGATAGATCTATCCCCGCCCCAAGATTCCACAAGATAGGGAAACTTTTGGGTAAAGGATTTTATCCCTGGTAAATTTAAGATAAGGGAAACTTGGTTATGGATAAAAGAAATTGTAACGGAAGTTTTTCTAAAAAAGTATACTTTTGATGCCAAAAAACCGTTTGTGCATTAAAATTTTGTAAATCGCCTTTTTGTGCATCAAAAATTTGTTTACATCCATCTTCTTTTTAGTATATGTATCAAAATTTTATTATGCATTAAAATATAACAAGTTGAAAATTTTGTGCATCAAACTTTTTGTATATTCGTATTTTTTTCATTGAAAAACCGTATAAAAACTCAAAATTATAAAAGCTTCCTTCCCAACTTTTTTATGCACCAACATCCTCTATCTTCGGATAAAATTTCAGAATTTTTCGAGAACTTATAATTTTTTTCAAGTCTTCTAGATATGTCTTTTTATTTGATCTCTTCCCTATGTATACACAATTGCGGTGTCATTGCATCGTGTATGGCTGTAGCTGTAAAAACCATGGTTGATAAGAGCAAATGCATGTGATGGCGAGGCAGACCGACGGTTCCATCACAGTGTACAAACACACTTAAAAAAAATGTAAAATGTAAAACTTAAAAGAAATAAATGAACATGTTAAAATCATGATTTAATGAATTTATCAACATGTGTAGTGATTTTGAAGGTGGCTCGTCAACCATGAGGTTTCGAGTTCAAGTACTAAAAGGAACAAGAAACTGGAATTAAAAGAAAAATGAGGCCTTTCAAAATAAACTAAAAGAAAAATGATTTTTGTTTTTATAAAAGCAATGTTGTCAAACTGCAATAGGCTGTTTACCATGCATGATGTCCGGCCGACCGGCTCATCACGAGCTTCCCTCTAGCTCTATTAACTTATGGTCTTTTAAGGTATGACGTCTTATCAGCTTGTGTGTCATACGCCCACTGTTTCATGATGGATTTTCCAAAGTCTTTAATCTTAACTATGTCAGATTGGCTTAATTAGTGCGTGTCTCTCAACTTTGACACATTTGCTCATATACTAGGTCTTGAATAACTCCCTAGTTCATATATTATGACAGAACATATTCAGAAAAGTTATACAAACATTAGGTTATCTTTACTACTAAAAATATCCAAATGAAACTGCAACTTTATTAGGTTATGGTAGGTCAATACAGACGATACAATTTTTTGTAATTGACATTTTCACGAAACTTTACATCAAAACTTCATAGTCCTAAAATAAGTCATAAAGCATAAATACAGTGGTTATAACACATCAAAAAATCATTATTGAGAACCTACAAAAACATATCTTATTCCTTATAAGTTATATAGAGAAAGATATCTGGAAACACCAAATTTCACAGCATACTCATTCTAAACTATTTGTGCTTTTCACCAAAACCCATATGGGATTTGTATGCTTAGTCTGTAATTATTATTCTTCATTGTTCTATTATATAAACTTTTGATGAACAATGTTTTCGTGTAATTATCTGTTACAAAAAGTGCATTCATCCACATGGATCTGTATCAATAGATGTGATATGATATGATAGGATCAGGATTATGAAAAAAAGCCAAACTTTGTAAAAAAAAAATGTAAAAAGGGGGTCGTTTTGATATGTGTACAAATTTGGGTGTAGCTTTTGTCAAACAAAAACTTGACGGAGCTTTTGATGAACAAAATGAGCAACAAAGAAAAATTTGTTCAAGAGACGAGCTCAATTTGTTCATCAAAATCGCCACCAGTTTTTGCTCATCAAATTGCTCGGAGGCATTTTAAGTCTTATGACTTTCCCCCTATGTACATGATCTTAAACCTGATATGAAATTAGTTTAAGTGATATGATACTGATGTTATATGCTGAGTTATCTGACTTTGTGTACAGTTTATGCCAAGTTTGAAAGTGCTTGACCTCCACGGTTCAAATAACCTAATCAGAACACCAGATTTTGCTGGACTCCCGAATCTTGAAACACTGGAGCTATCTGATTGTACCAGCTTAATAGAGATTCATCCGTCAATCGAATGTCATCCAAAGCTTGTTTGCCTGAATTTAGATGGTTGTTGCAAGCTTCAAGTGTTTCCCACCTTTGACAGGATGAAAATGTTAGAGACCCTTATACTCTGCCACTGCCCTCAACTTCTAAACCTTCCAGAGATCCAACAGCACGTGGCTTGCTTGAAATATCTTTATCTGGATGAGAGTGGGATAGAAGTTTTACCCTCATCAGTTGGGAAGTATTGTACCAATCTTTCCTTCATAAGTTTGTTTGGTTGCAAAAATTTCAAGAGAATTGAATGCAATTTCACTCTCTTTAAAAAAAAATGCGTGATCTCAGGAGGCGGCCCCCTTAAAAGTTAGGGTAGTTGCCTAAATAGTTTAAGGGCCCGTTTGTTTTGGCACTTTGGAATGGGTTTCAAGTTCAAAAGACATTTGTTAATTGTTTGATTCCCTTTTGTAATGAGGAAGTGATAGTTGGCCAGCCACTTAGATGGGTTTCAAGTAGGTTTGTGTATTTTTGTTGATCATATTCATTTTCTCTCTATATATATGGACCCCTTACATTTTCTCTCTATATATAACTTGAGGGGATCTCCTTCCTTATATTTTTATTTTTTATTTTTTTTTTCTCTATATTATCATTCAACTAATATATTTTATTTAAAATTTATTATAAAATATAATAAAAAAAAATATAATTTCTCTCTTCTAAGGTTACCTCAAATCCAAATTCTATACCAAATCTGAATCATAATACAAACCCACTTATAAACCAAACGGACCCTAAGTTTCAGGGGTTAGATATGGCACTTGCATTGCTATTATTTTATGTTGTTCCTATTTTTGGGTAACTAAATACGGTCATTGGTTTGTTATGTTTACTTTTTAAGAATGGAAATGATAGATATGCCTAAAAAGAGACACGTATTATCATGCCACGTGTTATACTCTTTTCTATTTTATATTAGTTTAATGTAATTCCTTATATGCCCTTTATACCTAATTAAGGGTCCGTTTGGTTTGCAAGTGAGTTTAAAATTAGATTTAGATTTAGAATTGGTTTGAAAGAAAAGTAGGAGAGAAAAAATTATTTATTTATTTAAAAATATTTAATTGTTTGACTAAAAAACTTGTCATAAAAAGACAAAGAAAATAAAATAAACAGATGAATCTTATGGCTCAGATTTGTGTGTAAGACGGAATGCATCAAAAGTCCCCATTAGTATGGAATGGATTTTTAACTATGATTCAATTTCTTTTTCTTTGAAGGATCTACCAAACTGCGTTATTAACTCTGGAGCCCATATATTTCATTCGACGCCCGTCAAACAAACGCCACCTAAAAATTTTAAGGGTTTTAGCCGTTAAATAGCCACGTACTTTTTCAAATGTACCGTTTTGTAAACCTTCCAGATATCCAACAACACGTGGCTTGCTTGAAATATCTTTATCTGGATGAGATTGGGATAGAAGTTTTACCCTCATCAGTTGGGAAGTATTGTACCAATCTTTCCTTCATAAGTTTGTTTGGTTGCAAACATTTCAAGAGAATTGAGTGCAATTTCACTCTCTTTAAAAAAAATGCGTGATCTCAGGAGGCGGCCCCCTTAAAAGTTAGGGTAGTTGCCTAAATAGTTTAAAGGCCCGTTTGTTTTGGCACTTTGGAATGGGTTTCAAGTTCAAAAGACATTTGTTAATTGTTTGATTCATTCTTTTGAAATGAGGAAGTGATAGTTGGCCGGCCACTTAGATGGGTTTCAAGTAGGTTTGTGTATTTTTGTTGATCATATTCATTTTCTCTCTATATATATGGACCCCTTACATTTTCTCTCTATATATAACTTGAGAGGATCTCCTTCCTTATATATATATATATATTTTTTTTTTTTTTTTTTTTTTTTTTTTTTTTTTTTTTTTTTTTTTTTTTTTTTTTTTTTTTTTTTTTTTTTTTTTTTTTTTTGCTATATTATCATTCAACTAATATATTTTATTTAAAATTTATTATAAAATATAATAAAAAAAATATAATTTCTCTCTTCTAAGGTTACCTCAAATCCAAATTCTATACCAAATCTGAATCATAATACAAACCCACTTATAAACCAAACGGACCCTAAGTTTCACGGGTTAGATATGGCACTTGCATTGCTATTATTTTATGTTGTTTCTATTTTTGGGTAACTAAATACAGTCATTGGTTTGTTATGTTTACTTTTTAAGAAGGGAAATGATAGATATGCCTAAAAAGAGACACGTATTATCATGCCACGTGTTATACTCTTTTCTATTTTATATTAGCTTAATGTAATTCATTATATGCCCTTTATACCTAATTAAGGGTCCGTTTGGTTTGTAAGTAGGTTTAAAATTAGATTTAGATTTAGGATTGGTTTGAAAGAAAAGTAAGAGAGAAAAATTTATTTATTTATTTATTTAAAAATATTTAATTGTTTGACTAAAAAACTTGTCATACAAAGATAAAGAAAATAAAATAAACAGATGAATCGTATGGCTCAGATTTGTGTGTAAGATGGAATGCATCAAAAGTCCCCATTAGTATGGAATGGATTTTTAATTATGATTCAATTACTTTTTCTTTGAAGGATCTACCAAACTGCGTTTTTAACTCTGTAGCTCACATATTTCATTCGACGCCCATCAAACTAACGCCACCTAAAAATGTTAAGGGTTTTAGCCGTTAAATAGCCACGTACTTTTTCAAATGTACCGTTTTGTAAACCTTCCAGATATCCAACAACACGTGGCTTGCTTGAAATATCTTTATCTGGATGAGAGTGGGATAGAAGTTTTACCCTCATCAGTTGGGAATATTGTACCAATCTTTCCTTCGTAAGTTTGATTGGTTGCGAAAAAATCAAGAAAATTGAGTGCAATTTCACTCGCTTTAAACAAAAATGTGTGATCACTGGTGGTCCTCGATCTTTGATAGATGTTTGTTTATCAGAATATTGTTTACCGCCCATGAGGTACGAACAAGTTCCTGAGATGACTGATGGGATTAAAGACTTCGCGTTTATATTTATGTTTGAGATTGGTTGTATAATTATATGTTTCTTTGATGGACATTTAAGTTAATATGTATTTATGGGATATCTAGTAGGTTATTTACATTTCCGTTCAGTAGATACCGGCCATTGAACAATACTATATGTCGTGTGATTTGGCTTGTGTCTTTGCCGCAAATGAGTGTGTTTATTCAAATGCATAATTAGTAATAACGAGTGGGTTAACCCGCGCGTTGCTGCGGGCGCGTTGTGGTAATGTTTATTTAGAGTTATATTTATACATTTAAAAGCAAACCAGGTATATTGCAATTAACTCCATTAAACACAAAATAAACAAAAAATATGGTTCTGCTCCATTTGTTACATCAAACAACAAAAGCAAACAAACAATGGATATAAATTTTGTAATCAATATCACTTGACTAAAGTCCTCTGTATATTACCATTGGTTGTTCGTCATCATAAATCGATCAATACAACAAATGCATATCCCGTGTTTTTGCTTTTTCCAAGCATTACGTCTTTGGCTTCGTTGACTTTTGAGGGTAAGTAATGGCTGCTTGCGGCATCCGGATGGTTTGCAACCACTACCCTTCTATTGTTGGGTATTATGAATCTTAATAGCAAATCCGTAACTATATGAAATCCGCATCTGAAAAGAAGACGAATTTACAATGATTTAGAAACAATTATGAAACAACGTTTGATTCATCACTTAATGGTAAAGCAAATTCGGCTAATCTAGTCGTTGCATTTTCTTTGTTTACATGTTTGTCTTTAAAAGACAGCATTGTGTCTCTCGTAGGTCATTACAGGATACAAATATTCCAAACAGGAACCCACACCGTTTATTAATAATCCTGATGTACTTCAATTACTAAATCTTGACAACTAAAAAAGTATATGGTTGTTTTTTTCTAAAATAGNGTAAAAGATAGTTAGGGAGTAATGAAATCTAAGTAAACACAATTTTCTCCATATTGTTTTCACAACCACAATAGTTTAGATATTTATTTTATTTTAATTTGCATAAGTAGTAATCTTGGGTTAGTTGACTAGCAACTAATTCCGCCCTTCCTCTAAAAACCGAGATTTTTATTGCTTTCCATAAAACATAAAAATACAAAAAGAATCTTCCTTCCACCCGTAGACCTATTAGAGTAGCTTTTCTATCCTAACGAACACTATTCTCTGTGAGAGAACGATCAATCCCCCGTACTTACCACTATCCTATACTATATCGGTCAGGTACACTGCCTGGTGGGGTTGTAAGCCTCTTGAGATCCCTCAAGAGGTAAAACCTGTTGTAAGGTCACAAAACCACGCATCAGGGTTATATGCATATGGTGATGTATGGAACTCCATTGGTTGGTCCCTTTGGAATCCTCCTTGTATTCAGAGTATGCATATGGCTTTAGATCAAGCTTGCCTATATAATAAGGTTGGGATAGGGGGTTGCCTTGTTGGTTATCTGTCTTGTTTTTTGGTTATGGATAGTCTTAGACATTTGCAGTTTTGGTCATATGAATTGGGGTATGTCCAGTTCTAAATGTTTCTTTTCTTTTCCAGGCATAAGATGGAAGTGCTAGGGGATGTCCTAGCAGCTTCTTTCTTTTGTGCTATTGCTTGTATATAAATTTTCATTTTATTTAATATATTTTACCTTTTTGTAAAAAATAAATAAATAAATAAATATCTTTATCTGGATGAGAGTGGGATAGTAGTTTTACCCTCATCAGTTGGGAAGTATTGTACCAATCTTTCCTTCGTAAGTTTGATTGGTTGCGAAAAAATCAAGAAAATTGAGGGCAATTTCACTCGCTTTAAACAAAAATGTGTGATCACTGGTGGTCCTCGATCTTTGATAGATGTTTGTTTATCAGAATATTATTTACCGCCCATGAGGTACGAACAAGTTCCTGAGATGACTGATGGGATTAAAGACTTCGCGTTTATATTTATGTTTGAGATTGGCTGTATAATTATATGTTTCTTTGATGGACATTTAAGTTAATATGTATTTATGGGATATCTAGTAGGTTATTTACATTTCCGTTCAGTAGATACCGGCCATTGAACAATACTATATGTCGTGTGATTTGGCTTGTGTCTTTGCCGCAGATGAGTGTGTTTATTCAAATGAATAATTAGTAATAACGAGTAGGTTAACCCGCGCGTTGCTGCGGGCGCGTTGTGGTAATGTTTATTTAGAGTTATATTTATACATTTAAAAGCAAACTAAGTATATTGCAATTAACTCCATTAAACACAAAATAAACAAAAAATATGGTTCTGCTCCATTTGTTACATCAAACAACAAAAGTAAACAAACAATGGATATAAATTTTGTAATCAATATCACTTGACTAAAGTCCTCTGTATATTACCATCGGTTGTTCGTCATCATAAATCGATCAATACAACAAATGCATATCCCGTGTTTTTGCTTTTTCCAAGCATTACGTCTTTGGCTTCGTTGATTTTTTAGGGTAAGTAATGGCTGCTTGCGGCATCCGGATGGTTTGCAACCACTACCCTTCTATTGTTGGGTATTATGAATCTTAATAGCAAATCCATAACTATATGAAATCCGCATCTGAAAAGAATACGAATTTACAATGATTCAGAAACAATTATGAAACAACGTTTGATTCATCACTTAATGGTAAAGCAAATTCGGCTAATCTAGTCATTGCATTTTCTTTGTTTACATGTTTGTCTTTAAAAGACGGCATTGTGTCTCTCGTGGGTCATTACAGGATACAAATAATCCAAACAGGAACCCACACCGTTTATTAATAATCCTGATGTTCTTCAATTACTAAATCTTGACAACTAAAAAAGTATATGGTTGTTTTTTTTCTAAAAGAGTATAACCCCAATTTGACGTATTACTATGTAAATGTAAAAATGACATACGCTTACTGCTACAATGTTGCTCAACTTGGGTCTGTCATCTTGTCACTCGTCTCGAGCATTCTGAGTAGCAGCTGATTGATATGTTGCATCAACACCGCCCACCACAATCCTGGGCAACCATGGCTCGCACCTTAGTCGCTTGTATAGCAGTAATGTCGAACTGCAGTGTTTCCTGGTACACATAGGGCAACAGAAGACATGCCCAGAAAGTGTTATATATAACAGTTCTAAAGGTCTAATGCACTTTGAGTATACACGTTTGACCCGCACGACCCATTTAATTTTAAACCCATTACACATTAAAAGTAAATCACTACATCTAAGATAGTTATTTTAGCCTCATATAGCACCCCTTTTATAAAACCGTTATATATCTAACCTAACATACTTTATTAATTTGCTTAAACAGCTAACTTAACTGGTTCCACTTTCCGACACAGAACCCAAATAAGAACAGAAAATAAAACACAGGAAGGTATTTATACCCATTAATTGACTCAAACTCACTTTGACCGGTTACTCACCCCGTCTAACCTGCCAAGTGAAGTTTTCAATTTAGAGCATCAACTATCCGTAAATCTATAAACTTGCCATACTATGGACATTTCAAAGCAAAAGGTATATCATTCAATAATGAATATACTTCAAATCAATACATTCATAATGACATTAAAAAAATATCTAAAGTTGCTATAATCACAAAAACCTAACCTTGTGTCCCTTCATATCTTTAGCATTGATGTCGGTTTATATCTTTAGCATAGAAGTCAACGTATTTACATGATTACCTATATACATATAAGCAAGTAAAGTCAATTTAGCAAATATATCAATTAGTAGTACATTTAATAACACTGACACAATACATTTTTGAACCACATTACATAGCAAGTAGAACTCGAAGCGTCACTCAGTTTATCCAACTGGAGCACAGCCTTAAAAAGTAACTACACTTGTTTAATACCATTATACTTCTTTTAAGCACAGAAGATAGCCAAGTCAAACTCAAAAGTATCAATTAATTGTCACTACTAACATAGCAATAAAATTGAAAAATGACTACAATTCTTAAACGGGACCGGATGTAAAACTATTCTATCATCCCTATGATACCTCTTTTAAGTATATAAGTCAAGCCTAAATCAAAAGTTTCACTTAACTCATCCAACTCAAACACAATCTCAAATTTCGTCCCTTTCTATATCGTGTTATGACCGCGGGTCGACAACCTATCCTTTGATGTCAACCAAACTCCTAAGTCCTAATAGAAGATCCTAATATATAAAAATGAAAATCTTACAAAAAAATAATAATATGAAAATCAATAAAGATTGATACTTACAAATTAAAACTCGATCCATGTAATTTCATAATTTTCTTTGGCTTTTGATTAGTTCCCCTTCGAATCTAATTACTTCCCCAACAATCATCTCCAAAAAAATCAAAATCTGCGAAACAAAATTAACAGCACCCGAAAAAAAAGGCGAAAGTGCAGAACGCGGCCTTCCCTCTGCGTCTATATTTCAGCTAGCATATCCCTCTCTTCAAAAAAATCAGCCATTAACCTTTTTTCCCCTAACCAAACACAAATATAACACTAAAACATATAAAGACTAAAACCCATTTCAGTCAACTAAAAACTCATATCAAAATTCACAGTGGTACACACATTATTACCAGTTTATCTCTGTTCTCCCCATCGACCGGCCGGCTTGTCGCTGCTAAAGGAGGTGCGCTGATGTCACTGCAAATTATAGATGAAAACAATAATCAATCATTTAGAATCAAAATCTTGCAAAAAGAGCCCCAAAACACAGAAACTAATTAGAAATCGATGAATGCAATTTCATACATAGTTTTGGTGTATTGGGTGAGTGATATATATGATCTTACTGATCAACGGTAAGATCATATTTTTTATTTTACCGATCAACGGTAAGATCTAACGAAGTTGCATTGCTCGATATCATTCCCGTTTGCTTCGGCCTATTCTCTTGTTGCAAGGTTAATGCAATACTCGACTGAAAACAGTTGAAAAATTAGCATCATTAGACTCAAATCTAACAAACAAAAATATGGACTTTTTTGTACGGTTCAATTCTCACAAACTCATATACCTCAAGAAATTCTCACAGGCCCTAGTTTAAAATCATACTCTTTAAGTAACAGAAGCACATGCAAACAATGTCTCCTACAACCCATTATGCTAGACCGATTGCGATTATTGCAAAGCTCATATATATACTTTTTAAAAAGAATGCCAAACACCCTACATTAAATACTTCTTCCAAAACACAAAACAACTATCAGTACCTCATCGGACATGAATGGCGCAACATCAGGATCATAAGCAGCCAAGACAGCAGATGCAGTAGCAGGGCCAACATCTTTCAATACCGTAAGCTTAGAAATAGCGTTTGAGGCATTAGGTAACTCTTCGAAAACCTTTTGTGAAGCATATACAACAACACCCTCATCCAACGATGATACAAAATCCAACATACGTGGCCTGCAAACATTCATAAGAATTAAAACAGGAATAAAACCATCTTGTCATGACTCGAATGGAAAAAGAAAGGTATAACAGAATGACTAAAAGAATTAGACAATCTTGAATGTGACCTTCCTATGTTATGCAAATTAAAAACATGAATACAGGAGGTGTTAGCAACACCATTTACCTTGGGGCAACATCCGTCTGTGATCATTGTTTCCCTCATTCCCTGTGAGCTCATGCCACTTGTTCCAGCACCCTCGCCAGCATCTGTAACAAAGAAATGATAACATTGTCATATGAGTATGTAACCTTAAAAAATATGAGCATAGCGATCTTTGCTTAAGGTAACATTGTCATACTTTGAAATCAAGTACAACTCTATACATTCCCTGATTCCCACATGCCTGTACCAGGAACATCATGGAACAATCCATCTAAAAGGTCTAATTTCTTGAAGTCCGAGTGATGTGCGTAGGATTGCTACCACGCAATAGGTTTTACCTCTCAAGGGATCTTGAGAAGCTTGCAATCCCACCAGGCAGTGTACCTGGTCAGTGTAGTATAGTGTATTGGTAAGTACGGGGGATTGATCGTTCTCTCACAGGGAATAGTGTTCGTTAGGATAGAAAAACTACTCTAATAGGTCTAAAGGTGAAGGAAGATTATTTTTGTATGTTTATATTTTATGGAAAGAAAGTAAAATCTCGGGTTTTGGAGGAGTGGCGGAATTAGTTGCTAGTCAACTAACCCAAAAACTACTATTGCTAGAAAAATAAAATAACAAGAAAATAAAAGATTGTGAAAACTTATATGGAGACAAATGTGTTTACTTAGACTTCCTTACTCCCTAACTATCTTTTACCGGTTAATTGGTGTATGTATTACTTGTGTGGATGACGGGTGTATTCCTTAACAATTCATGGGGTGGCATACATATCTCCCCAATCTATGAGCTCTTATCTCCTCCTACAACTATGCGTACACATAATCATAGGGATTATAAACAGTGGCTCATGCGTTAAATACTACCTTAATAACCTAGTATGCCTTAGTTACATGTTTCTTAAGACGTTCAAGCATGTTACCATATAGGAGCATTGCCAGTTTTCTTAAGCCTAACATTGATGAAACATTCATCCCA
>LBNU01035606.1:40455-70733 GCA_014162995.1 Artemisia annua
AACATTGTCCCCAATGTTCAAATAAAAGATGTAAAAGTAAATAAAATGAAATAATGAAATCAAATACTCCCCTGATTCGTTTGATGTGGAGAGTGAGGTAACATGGTTAGATCTTCTTCCAAGAAAGATGAACGCTCAAAGCTTCCCTTCTGAAATATAAATCATCTTCTTGTCCAAAATAACCTGTTAACCTGTGAAAAAGATAAAGGCCAACCTCGCATAAAATCGGCGGTATAATCTATAATAGGATATAATGCTTGTGGAATGAATATTTTTGCAGAATTCCTGGAGATTATAAGTTAGAGAATTAACAAAAACTTTTTATTTTCGGAAGAAAAACAAAACTTTCAAAAATTGCAGAAAATTATATCCTGACGCCGTCAGGTTGTAACACCTGACGCCGTCAGAAATGATCTGACAGAATCCTCATGTTAAGTTTCCGGAAAATTTCTGGAAAAACTATACCTTACTTCCTGGAATTCCTGCATAAATTCATTATGACTCGATACAAGCATTTGACTCAAACAAATACTAATATGTATGTTAATTTACATTGTTATGATTCATGTTCATTCGTTCTTATAAACCGATTTAGATTTCCCTTACACTTAGCTTTTGCAAAATACCTTTATATGTAGTTAAGACGAAGTTAAAAACAAAATAAAGCATTTTCACAAGTTAGTTTGAATCATGAATCAATAACAAGAAATATCATACATACGGAAACAAATAAAACCAAACAAACAAACAAATAAAACACATAAAGCTTGGGTTGCCTCCCAAGAAGCGCTTTTCTTTATTAACGAGTCTTGTAGCTAGACTCAAAGTCACCGTACATTACGTGACTTCATCGTTGGTCTCGGTTTCTAGGTCATCCTCTTGTCCGGTTTTATATTCCGGTCCTAACTTCAAACAATCCTTGTAGAAATCGAATATCCTTTCCATGACATAGTTATTAACAATTTGAGTACCAAAACCTCCCCTCAACACCAAAGACCATATAAAAAATATTTATGGATTGAGCATTCCAATACCTGTAACCAAGTACTGAAATCTCCCTACATTAAGACCTTTTGTTAATAAATCAGCATAGTTATCATCAGTATGTATCTTGATAACCTGAATTAGTCTTTTCTCATAACAATCTCTTATAAAATGATGTCTAATTTCAATATGTTTGGTCTTTGTGTGTTGAACTGGATTTTTAATTATGCAAATGGTACTGCTTTGAAATCAAGTACAACTCTATACATTCCCTGATTCCCACATACCTGTACCAGGAACATCATGGAACAATCCATCTAAAAGGTCTAATTTCTTGAAGTCCGAGCATTTTTTTTACTTAACCATAAAAACGAACACTTTGCATACACAAAAACTAAACATCATAACTAACACCTTAATTCATCAAATAAATTAAGAAAATAAAAAACCAAAATCGCAAATCAAAGTTTACAAAAGAAACCCATATCTTCGATTTAATAAAATGCAAACATAAATTATTAATAAAATCAAACACAGATTAAGTAAGAATTAAAAAAGAATGATTTATTAGCTTAGAAAATTAACCTAAGTAAAATTGTTTATATGCAATTCCAATTTTTTTCTTTCAGAATTCTTCTTCTCCATCTTCAAAATACATGTCTAAATCAATCAATGTTTTAGTTGCTTTTTGATATGATTATAAAGTCAGAAAAATATATAACTATATTTAAGCTTTATAAAAAAAAGAGTGAAATGCAACCGGGTTTTGTTATAAAAGACTTCATTCTCACCATCTTATTGGTTGCCGGAGTTACTGGTGTCTGGAGTGGTGGTGGTAACTGATTCTGGTATGTATGTGTGAATTTGTCCGGATTTATCTAAAGTGTGTTTGGGAAGTTTGGTGGAAATCATTGTTTTTATCCTAATTTGTTGAGAAGAAGCTGCAAGAAATGCGTGTGTGTGTTTTGTGGGTTCTGGAGGGCTCTGGATTTTGTAGGATTTGTGAGAGAGGATAGCAACATTACAGGGTCATTACCGGGATGAACAGTCGCGTTAACGGAGTTATTAGCCAATGAACAGTGCTTCGCACAGTAGTATAACGGGACGGAAAAACAGTTTCCTGTACTTTGCTCCATCAGTTTTTTGCAACATATACCATGCACAGTATTTTTTTGTACTCAGCCTATTTTGAGCCACATGTTACACCTTAATACAACCGTAATTACCAATGTTGAAAAGTGTACTTTGTACACCCCACTTAATGGGGTTTAGTATATAGTATAATATAATGAAAGGAGACTGAAAGCTAAAACATAGTTTAGCATTTTTTTTAAAGAACATTAAGAGTGCAAGAAACAGAATTTTCTATACAAAATAGAAAAGATATTCACAATTAAATGTGGATAAAGTAGGGGCGGCAATCGAGTCATGTTTGCGTTGATCTATTCGGGTTCGTGGGTTGTCGTGTTATTATAACTTCTACCTAAACATAACCCATTTATTAATCGTGTCAAGAAACTCAACCCTAACCCATACTTGCATAACACGTTTAACTCGTTTGTGACCAGTTTAACTTGTTTAAGTAAGGGGCAATTCCATATTTACCCAACTTAAACATGATAATGTCATATTTACCCAAAACATGCTTTAACTGCATTGTAAATCATGCATTCAAAACTTGTATTTTGGGTATATATGACATTATCATGTTTAGATTGGGTAAATATTGAATTATTCCTTTAAGTAAATAGGTCAAGCAATGAATAAAGTTAGTGGTTTGTCGATTTAACTAGTTTAAATGCAAAAAATGATATAAGGATCTAAAAATTGTTAAAAGTAACATACAAATAAGTATGCGACAATTTCAATAATATGTGAATATAATCGTAATTCATGCATATATTAAGTACATAAAAAATACATTAATCCAAATCCAAAATAAAATCCAAGTTACATACCTTAATTTTAGTAGCTTATATACTTTAATTTTAGTGGCTTATATACTTAAACGGGTTTACGAGTTGACCTGTTTAATAATTACTCAACTCAAACACGACCCGTTTATTAAACAAGTTAGACGAGTTGATCTGTTTTTTTACCCAAACTTGTTTATCATCAACCCAAACCTGTTTAAGTTCGTGTTGGGTTAGTATCGTTTATCGTGTCGTGTCGAGAATTGACACCCCTAATAAAATGCACACTTATAACTAATTTCGTTTAAGAATTTGTTAAATAGTTCCAAAAAAGGAAGCCATTAAAGAACATTAAGTTGATACTTTATATTGAAAGTTTTAGAAATCAGTTAAGTTGTTAGGATGTGTATATCTTATAGCTTTTTATATCCACCCAAAAGGTATGATTGGGCCTGAAAAGGTGAAATGAGACAAACTTTTGTTTAACAAGAAAATTTAAATAAAAAAACTAAAAAAATGTCCAAAAAGAAGTATACGCTGTTGCCGGGGATCAAACCCGGGTCACCCGGGTGACAGGCGAGAATACTCACCACTATACTACAACGACTTTCTTGTTTGTATGAAATATCTCAAGTTTATAAAACAATAAGCTACTGTTTAGAGTGATCTGATTAACTAATGCCTAATTATATGTAGGCTTAATGATCTTTTGCTTCTTCTTCAAGGGGAAAAATGGTGAGCATCGACTAGTATGAAGTATGATTATATTGTGATTGGTACAAGGTGTATCTTTTTTATTATGATCTTTTAGGTAACTAATAACTTGTTATAGTATTAGTTACATAAAAAATGCATAAGATCAATTGTTTGGGAATTGGGTTGAAGGTATTAATGAATGAAATATTACTGATTGTTTAAAATAACACATTTTATCTTAAACAAATCAGAAAATTTTGAAAGATTTTTATTAATTCAAGAAATAAAATAATACAAGCACACCAGTCTTGTTACTGTTTATATCAGTATAACCTTATCAGGGTGCTAAAAAAATTTAAACCAATACTAATCTCAGACCCTTAATCAGATCCACTAAAGAACATGTCTAAAGAAGGAAGATCAAATGAACTCCAAAGAAAAGATTCATCTACTTCCTTGCTACTCGACGAAGAAAACGATTCCATACTCACTAAAGTATCTTTGCTTTCCGATAATTTATCTACTGCTAAATTCGCTACTTCATTTTTGGGACCAAGATTTGATAAATGTTCAGGCTTCGGGTTTTCCTTCATCCGCAAGCATTCTGATATCCCATTAAAAGCGTAAAGAGAAGCGGAAATATTTCTTTCAAACTTCATTCTCTTTGTGGCTTCACTAAGCATTGAAGGGTCAGCCTCATTGTAGTTTTCCTTCGTTATTTCTTCTGCAATATCGAATGGTGAATAGTTCATAGACGATCCGATATTGTCAACAAATAATAAATCAGTTAAACCTAAGTCAATCTCTTCGTTGCCCTCTACTTTAGGCTCATCTACTATAAAAGAATGATCAACACCTCTAAAATCATCTATAACTGTATCTTTGGAACCATGTTCATAACTTGCGCTAAAAGAGTCACTAGTATAATTACTATAATTAGTAGCATTATCACTAGTGGCATCTGGAATGTCCAAGATTTGGTTAAAGTTTGAATCTTGAAAATGACTTGACGAATCTTGAAATTGTTGATGATGTTGGAAAGAATGTGCAATGGGCATTAATGCACCAAAGTCGCCATTTTCAACATTAGCGCCATTTCCAACATTAGCGCCATTTCTTGCTCTAAGTCTTTGAAGTAAAAGATTTGTGATTTTTGAAGAAAGGGCGGGAGATTTGTTAGAAGGATTACACGGCCAGAAATTGGTTCGAGTATTGGCCCCACGAAGCAAACACGCTGCTTCATCGTAGGCTCTAGCAGCCTCCTCAGCAGTATCAAATGTACCTAACCATACTCTTATTTGTTGTATGGTGTCTTTGATCTCAGCAACCCATCTTCCTGAGGGACGTTGGCGAACCCCTACAAACCTTTTTCGTGCCCGGATAGCTCCTCCAATGAGGGGCTCGTTGGTCATGGCTCCGTTCATTGCTTGATCCCAGCTGACCTCATTGTTACCACTGTTCTCCCCCTCTTCTCCCTCAAATTCTTGCCTCTTTCTCACCATTTAATAAATTAAAAAAAATATTTTTTCGTATTTTGTTATGTAATGAGGTTATGTGGAATGTGTGTTTATATATACGTGTCGAACTAAATAAGAGTTAACACATGGTGCCATTATAATCAGAAATATTGTAGGGGTCGTCAAACTGTTTGTTGGATTACATTTGTCACCTGTATGGTGCAAGATATGCTGATGTTATATGAAAATCAGTACAGTACTATAGAAAATTTATTTGACCAGGTCAAATATCTAGCATTTGAAATGCCCTCATAGAAATATTGTAATATTGCGTTAACTTGGGCTATGTTGTGTCATACAGGTATGGTAAAAAAATTATAGCTTCAACAGAAATGGATCAAAAGGGTCAAAAAGCACTCAGAGGCTCAGAGCATATTTTTAATACATAAAAAAATCTAAATTATATAACTCAAATTAGATTAGTATCATAATAAGTGGCTGCTAGTTATTCATAAAAACTTATTTTTTGTACAAAAGGTGTTTCAGGTGAACCCAGCCTGAGCCATACAAATTAGCATCTGTTTTGGCCCATTAAAAGAACCACCCATTTGATACATCTAAAGAATAGTTTAAGTTGTCTGCCACGGCACAAGCTGCAGTGTATATAGTGGTGTATGCCGTTAACTAAATCAATACCATCAATAAGTAGTAATGGTGAAAATGGTTCTGTTCACGATGTGTTCAACTAACGATTAACTGAAGTAATTAGTTGTTATGAGATGCACAGCCAACAGAGTCCAAGAGCTTGAAACCAACATATCTATAAACAAATGAACTTATAAAAAAGGCATACATTGGAAGACTAACCCATGATAGTGAAGTCTTTTATCATTTTGCTTTTGTCATTGCTGATCGAGTTTAAATATTCCGATATTGCCCAAGTCCCACCATGCATAAGCAAGTCAAAGGCATTAGCGTATCTTATGCATAAATTAGAGACTAACAAAAAGACATTTTTATTAATGTCGAGAAGCACAAAGAAGACTACAGCATCATATATGGTATAGGCATCCCTTTGCGTCTTATATTCGTTTCATTCCCTTTCACTGGTATATGTCCTTGATTCATTTCATCCCAAAACCTTACCTCAAACCTTTTTACGAGTTTTGAATTCAGGCGGAAATACTAAGGCAAAAATGTCATGACGGTAGCCAATATAAGCACTTTTCTAGTCACCACTTGATCACAAATATATCTTTTTACACCAATTTGCCACAAGTTTCAGCACCACTTATCATATCTTTAAAAACCACTTTTTTGCAATCTTTTTTTTATGTGACCAGTTTATCCTGAAAACAATAAGTTTATAGTACAATGGCGATAGATTAGTGTGATTTGTGACTCTCAATACATTTTCTTCAAACATCAGAAGTCAACCGATGAGATGTCAAAGGTTTTGGTTACATATTTGTTATGTAAATAGACTCATGATTGTTGTTTGAAAAAAAATATTGCACATTCGACGCCACTCTCTGTCGCTCTCTTTTGCAGAACATAAGAACAACACTTAAAATAAAGACCAGACCATGGTTTAGCCGGTTAAAGAGTCAATCTCAGTACAGTCAAACAACAAATGAGTGTACTTTTATAAACAGTAAAAGCTTCAAAATCAAGTATACAGGTTATATAGGTCTGTCGAAGACTTGTGTAAACTGATTTAAACTTTTGGACAAACAGAAGTTTCTGTCAAACACTGTTTTTTACTAGAGCAGCACAACAGAACCAGAGAGTTAACTGCTTTAGGGTGACCAAAGAAAGAGACAAGATGCTCGAATTTGCAGCAAATCATAACCTCATTCATCTGTCATTTTGTGTTGTTTTTTCTGTCTTTGTAATTAACACCCGTAATTAGTATATCCAAGATTTGAACTGTGACTACAAACTTCAAGTTATGTGTTTAATATTAATTACAGTAATTACATTGTTCACATATATGTTTCAATATATACAACCGGATAGTCCAACAGAAGTTCCAGTTTTTGGTTAGTAAGATGAAAACAATCTCAGCCGTTCTATCCACACGTTTTGGATATTCAAGAACGCGTTTTCCGGATCTTTCTCCTACTGCAAGTGTATGGGAGGAATATATTATATTTGAAATTTGAAGTCGCGTATATGCCCAGACACAATACTAAAGTTTAACAGCTAGTTCATTCAACTAGCATTAGTAGCATTATTCTGATACAGCAAAACTTACAATTTTATTATTGTGCTAATGATCGACTATTTCCTTGCAAACACACTATCCTGGCAATTAAGCGATTTAACAAAAACATGTAGGGATGCACGCAAACACATGCCCCTTCAACGAGGTAAAGTTTTGGACTTTAGATTGTACGAGGTCACACAAATACATGCCTCTTCAACAAATTATGACATAAGCTCGACAACTTGCGCCGACCTTTAGGTGGGCACAGCTCCTAGGCCATGAACCTATCGTTCATTGACCCAATCCAGTTAAGTGACTGTTGCAATTGCGTCTCTCTGTATTTATATCACACACGTTATCGCCTATTCTTTTTACCTTGCCGATGTGGGACTAAGACCATATACATAGAATTCAATTTTCGAACCAACTAGTTAATGGACCTCCTTTTTCACTGTAAACACAATATGATACAAAACATTTCTGTATTTCACTAACTTTATCTTGAAGTATTGAAGTATGAAATCAAACGAAAGAGTCTCAAAATATATAATTATTCAACGGAACGCAAGTTTGTACAGCTACATTAATATTGCATTACAATGGACCTGACAAAACATCACATAGTAAAAGATGATACTTGCGTTACACAAAAACCAAACGAAACATGTTCTAGTGAAGCCACAAGCATTCTACAATAACAAATCCGTGACGAAGAGTCTCTACTTGATGAATGAGAAAAGTTGAAAATCACCACATTGTATTCTCGTGTTAATCCAAACAATCTTGGGAATCTTGGGAATCATGGTAAGTTGAAGGCCGGGATGAACGAGGATGTCTCATAACAAGAGCTTTTGTTGACAAGGAGTGACCCTTGTTAACAATGGTCCCAAATCTCCAAAGTGAAAGTGCTCATAAAACAAGTGTGTGTTGCTGGCATAGGAACCATTATTAGTATTTAGTAGATAAAGGAGTGACTAGTGAGTAAATTTTTGTCGGTTAAATGGTGAGTTAAAATGAATACTGTAAAAAATCTAGTGTGTCACCTGTATGTTTCCTCTAACCTTCAAATTAGATGCCCTTTGGTCACTACATGTCTTGGTTATGGAACGAAAGCATGTTGTCGTTGTTCCAAGAGATATCAGATGACATGGCAGTCTTCTAACTCGCCACTGTAAATTTGTGACATCATGATCATCGTTGTACGTTTTAATTTCGTTTTTCGAAATTTGAATTTTATGCATTTGTCAATAACTCGTCAGTGTAAATTTGTGACACCGTGATCATCATTCTACATTGTAATGGTTGTGGCGATAAAAAACTGATACCCAGTCTCTAAGAGTGAGAACCTCAATTTTGAATATGCAACTTTGAGACTGGCTGGGGACATGTTAACTAAATATCATACGCATCGGACGGACTACTCCAATGTGTGTTATAGCAAAGTCCATAGATCAAAATCAGTTTCCAAAGCCGTTAACATGGTGCTAAACCATGAACGCGTTCTTACTGATTAACTTAAAGATGAGTTCATAAAAATGACATTATATAGTGAAATTATTAAACAAGGTTTCAAGGTCACGCAAACGCATGCCCCTTTTACAAATTGACCGGATACCCCTCCGACAAAGTAAACAATTGATCTACAAATTGCATGGGGCCGCGCGAACGCATGCCCCTTCAACAAATTATGACGCAGGCTCGACCACTTGGGCCGACCTTAGGTTGGCACCCCTCCTGAGTGCAATAGAGGTCACCAACCTAGGCCATGACCCTTCTTGATCATTCATTGACCCCGTCCAGGTAAGTGAGTTTTCCACTGGCATCTCTCGGTATTTATATTACACACCCTGCCTCCTACTCTTTCTGCCCTGTCGATGTGGGACAATTTCACATAAGAATTATACCTATATTCTAAAACCCAAAATTTGATCGCGTTCCAAGTACATTATTACAATTGTTATTACAGTAATCTTAAGGTACCAAGATGTGGTCCATATTGCATGGGTACAAAATCTGGCAGACTATGGTACATATGTTTCGTATACTTATTGGTTGAAGTACAACGGGGTACTATTCATCCGTCCCGTAGGACCACTGTGCGAACCACTGTTCATTCGTGAAAACCCCGTTTTAGCAACTGTTTGACCCCGTAATGTTGCTGTAATACCTCTTTCCCACCGACTTACTTTCCAACTGTTATGTACACATGCCTCTAAATGAAGATATCTTTGCCCAAAAACCAGAAACTTCCAAATAAACCTTTTCCATACCTGCAAACAACATATCATCTTTTAGGAAGAAATCACACAAACAAAACCAAAGAATGTTTGTCTCATACACAGGTATGCATATGCTTAGCTATTTTGGAGTTTGTACACATACAGACATACATTTACATATGTTTTCCTGTATCTTATCTTACTACACAGGTAGCAACCATGTTATTACAACATGTTTTACTTGATTCTTTACTACATCATGTTCCTTTTTTACAAACATTTTTTTTTCATAAATGCATTGACTATTCTAAGTGTGGTTGCATACACAAAAAAATTTTCCATGCACTTTTCATCCATATGTATCTGTTACTTATACTATTTGATAGATTATATGCTTGGTATCCATTGACTACTTCTTATAAGTTTACATGCATAAGTATTAACATGCCTAGAAGGTTGTTAAGGACAGACTTAGGAGACCAAACATTCATTGACACAGAAAATACGGTAGGTAATAGTCGAAGAGAAGTATCTTATAATGATTCACCAAATAATACCAATATACCCAACGATTTTGAACAAAGTACCAGTGAAAAACATACCTTTTCGCCAATAAATGTATTCAATGCGACTTCTTCACATGAAACGTGGCCTATCCTGCAACAAGAACATACCTCTTCTACAACAAATATGATGAATGAACTTCCTTCACATCGGGCCTCACCTATTGTGCAAAATATTTTGACACATCACGCGACAACAATAAACAACCAGAATTTTCATCTACAATACGATAACAGCAAAGGTACTTTCATCTTTTATTTCCATTTTTAAACACTGGCGATTAAACATACATCTTTTTAACAGGTTTTTAACATGTTGTGCAGGTCTGTCAACTGTTTTGAATACAAACTCTGTTGTTGGAGATGAACAAATCTTGCATATCAAACAGAGACAGTCACCTCACACGCTCAATTCTACTGAAGAAAGAAGCAATGTAAAATTTGATCGTAGAAAACGTATACCAACACCAAGATATAGAAATGGAAATAAAAATGACAAAAGGCATAAAGGTATTACCTTTTTTTGTATCACTAACCTCACTAACAGAAGAATAACATACTCACTACCTATCTTTTAACCATCTCTGAAACATGTTATTTGTTTTTGTCTGTTATTTGTTTTTGTCAGGTATACAGATTAATGAGTCTGAACCACAACCAACATACGACAATCAAGGTATGCATTTCTTTTTTTTCTTTTTTTTTCAGTTGCTAATACACTAAAAAAAAATAGGTTAACATTCAGTATGTACTCAGTAACAGATATTATACTGCAACCTCTTTAGGTTAAAAAAAACCCAAGCATTAAATACATCTTACTTGCATCTAAAAAAAACCCTAGCATTTAATACACAATATGCATTTATTAACAATAAGAAATCAAAATTCTATTTAGGTTTCATTTCTGTACAAGGCCAAAACATACCAGATAACTCAGCGACTACTGATTGTACCCGTAATTCTTCTACAACTACAACCAATGTGACGTCTACCAGTAATGCAGCTGCATTGTATACTGAAGGTAACAACCATAAAAAAATTACTATTTCACTTTTTGTTTTTACCAAATAACATATTTAACATTTGTTTAAAAAAAATTCCGGGTGTATCGATCTATTACATTGACATTGGAGATTGTCAATATACATGTCAGTATTGCAAAGCAGCCATCTGGTATGGTGAAAGAGTAAAAACAGGGTCTCGATGGCAGCCGGTAAAATATAATAAATGCTGCGGAGGTGGCCAAGTGTATCTTCAAAAAGAATTAGATCCACCAATGTTCTTCAAACAAATATTCAAAGATAAACACTTTCTGGAGAATATACGCGCATACAATCAAATGTTCAGTATGACATCCTTTGGTGCAAAAATAGACGAGTCAGTTAATGATGGAAGAGGCCCGTACGTGTTTAAGATTTCAGGACAAATCCACCATTGGATAGGCACAATATGTCCTACCAATATAACTGAGCCAAAATTTATGCAACTTTACATTTACGACACGGAGAATGAGGTTGCTAACAGGTTGAAAGCCTTTGGTGGAAAAGATCGCACTAACTTAAAGCCTGAAATAGTCCAGAATTTGATACGAATTTTGGACGAACACAATGAGTTGGTGCAGGTATTTAGAACAGCAAGAGAAAAATGCAGCGGAGCGAATGCAACTGAATTCAAAATTCAGCTTTACAATGTTGTTGGAAATCGAGAATACCAGCTTCCTTCTTCTGGAACTCTTGGAGCAATTGTATTTGAAAGTGGTTCCAATACTCAAATAGACTATGATGTCATTATAGAGTATAAAGACATGCACCCTCGACGAATTAATAAGCTTCATAGCTCATACATGTCTTTACAGTATCCTCTTCTGTTTGTGTATGGCCAGCCCGGTTATCACACAAAGATGACGCTGAAAGGAGTTAATGCAAACAGAAAGAAGACCAAGTTATCTATGAATATGTATTATAAATACCAGCTACATGAAAGATTTGACCAATATGGTCTTCTTTTTAAAGCTGGTCGGTTATTTCAACAGTACGTCGTCTCTATGTATTGTACTCTTGAACATGATCGTCTCGATTTTATGAGGTCAAATCAAAACAAGCTAAGGAGTGACTGTCTTTCTGGAATTTGTGATGCACTTTCAAAAGGTGACCATTTCGGGAATGCTATTGGCAAAAAAATTATTCTCCCTTCAAGTTTCACCGGTGGACCAAAATACATGTACAGTCATTATCTTGATGCACTGGNTACATGAAAGATTTGACCAATATGGTCTTCTTTTTAAAGCTGGTCGGTTATTTCAACAGTACGTCGTCTCTATGTATTGTACTCTTGAACATGATCGTCTCGATTTTATGAGGTCAAATCAAAACAAGCTAAGGAGTGACTGTCTTTCTGGAATTTGTGATGCACTTTCAAAAGGTGACCATTTCGGGAATGCTATTGGCAAAAAAATTATTCTCCCTTCAAGTTTCACCGGTGGACCAAAATACATGTACAGTCATTATCTTGATGCACTGGCCATTTGCAGAGTGTTGGAGAATCCACAGTATTTTATTACATTTATATGTAATGTCAATTGGCCAGAAAATATCACAATCAGACAGACCCGATGTTGTGTGTCGCGTTTTTGAAGAAAAATTAAATGATTTCTTAAAAGTGTTGAAAGAATTGAGCATTTTCGGACGTTGTACTGGAGGTATGTCATATTTTTACAGCATACTATTATGCAAAATTATATTGTCAACATTCTTTTATCAAAAACAATATTCACTAATATTAATTGTTACTTCTTTATTGCTTTACAGTTCTTTACACTATTGAATTTCAAAAACGTGGGCTACCGCATTGTCACACATTATTGTGGATAGATGCGTGCGACAAAATCAAAGATCCAGAACAAGTTGACAACTTCATTTCAGCAGAATTACCAGACAAGACATCCGACCCTGAAGCATATAAAGTGGTTGCTGATCTCATGATGCATGGGCCATGTGGAAACGCTAAACCGAAGGCGGCATGTATGCAAGAAGGTGTATGCACAAAGAATTTTCCCAAAAAGTATACAGAAAACACTTACTTTGACAAAGATGGTCATATACACTATCGCAGGCGAAGAACACCAGCATATGTTCAGAGAGGTGAATTGAAGTTAGACAACAACTACGTTGTGCCATACAACCGGTTGCTTTGTCTAATGTTTCATGCACACATCAACGTCGAGTACTGTGGCCGGAGTATGCTAATAAAATACTTATTCAAATATATTTCGAAAGGCACGGACCGGATTGTTGCACGTATTGTCAAACCGATTGGGGATCCAGGACCTTCATCATCTGCACCTAAGATACAGATAGATGAAATTCAAAATTTCATTGACGGTCATTTTCTATGTCTGCATGAATCATGTTGGAGGATACTCGATTTCCCTATCCATCATAGAGAACCACCTGTGCATATACTTGCCGTTCATTTGCAAGACATGCAACAGATCACTTTTGGTGAGGAAGAACCTTTGGCTCGCGTTGTCACAGATGATGGGAGAAAACTAACTACACTCACAGAATGGTTTACATATAACACATTGTTTACAGATGGGAGGCATCTTACGTATTTAGATTTTCCTTCTAAATACGTTTGGTATGAAGAAGATAAGGCATGGAAGCGTAGAAAAATAAAAACGAAACATTCAATTGGTAGACCGGTATACGTGCATCCAGCAGCTGGGGAACTTTTCTATTTCCGAATGTTACTTGCACACCAGAAAGGGTGCAGATCGTTCACTGAAGTACGTACTGTCAATAATCACACGTTCCCTACGTATCGTGCAGCATGTCAGGCTATGGGTCTTCTTGATGACGACAAAGAATGGGATATAGCATTGGAAGAAGCATCGATGACAGCAACAGCTGGCCAGTTACGTACACTTTTTTTGCCATATTCTCATGTATTGTGAGGTTTCAGATCCTTTAAAGCTATGGGAAAGGCATTGGCGCTTAATGGCAGATGACATTCCCAGAAAAGCTTATGAAACCAGCAATGTTAGAAATCTTTATGTCAATGACCCAGAGACAAAAAACTACATTATGTATGAATTAGAGGTCATACTGAATAGTTGTTCAAGGTCATTGAAGGACTACGGTTTCTCAATACCTCTAGAACACCTGATTCAACAATTGCATAACAGGCTTCTGATGGAAGAAAGGAATTACAACCATGAAGAATTAAAAGAAGAGGCTGCGAGGTCAGTTGTGAAGTTGAATGGCGAGCAACGGCATGTTTACAACCTTATAGTCAACGCGTGTGTCAGCCAAGAGCAAGAACTGGTATTCGTCTATGGACACGGTGGAACGGGAAAAACTTTTTTGTGGAAGACAATTATCAACAGTCTACGTTCAGAAGGTAAGATCGTATTGGCAGTTGCATCTTTGGGTGTCGCCTCTTTACTATTACCATCTGGTCGTACAGCACATTCCAGATTCAAAATACCTCTTGAATTAATGGATGAATCAATGTGTAGTATAAAAAAAAACACATTGATGGCAGATTTGCTTACTAAAACAGATTTGATAATATGGGATGAAGCACCAATGAATGACCGTAGATGTTTTGAAACCCTTGACAGAACCCTAAGAGATATTCTATCAAACCCTGATAAACCGTTTGGTGGAAAACCGGTTATGTTAGGCGGCGATTTCAGGCAGACACTACCAGTAAAAAAAAAGGGAACAAAGGCACAGATAATCGAATCTTCAATCGCTAAATCGTATTTGTGGCAGCACTTTAAAGTATGCAAGCTTAATGAAAACATGCGACTACTTCAAGCAGATCTTAGTGATGAAGAAAGAACAACAACACGTGAATTTTCTTCATGGTTGCTTAGCATAGGTGATGGTAACATCGGAGAACCTGATGAAGACAATTCTCGGGAAGCTTCTTGGATTAAAATTCCACCACAGTATCAAATACAAGATGATGAAACTAGCATGCAAAAACTCATTGATTTCATCTATGACAAAGACACACTACAACAACCAACAGCCCAAGTTTTGCAACAAAAAGCAATCGTGTGCCCAAAAAATGAAACAGCTGACGTCATAAATGAACAGATATTATCACAAGTAGAAGGGCAAAGTGTCGTGTACCTGAGTACAGACGAGGCAATTCCGCTTGGAAAGGATGGCGCCGCAACCGAAATGTTGTATCCTCCAGAGTACCTGAACACTTTCAAATTTTCAGGTTTACCGCCAGGGATTCTTCAATTAAAAATTGGAAGTCCAATTATGCTGCTAAGAAATGTTAACTTGGGTGGCGGCCTGTGCAACGGTACAAGAATGTTAGTCAAGAATCTCATGTCAAAGTTAATTGAAGCAGAAATTATTACGGGCACAAAGATTGGAGTAAAAGTTTATATTCCAAGAATCCCGTTAACCCACAAAGACCCAAACTACCCTTTCATCTTTAAACACAAACAATTTCCAGTCAAGCTTTGTTATGCTATGACGATCAACAAAAGTCAAGGCCAGTCATTAAGCAAAATTGGCATCTACCTACCGCAACCAGTTTTTGGACACGGCCAACTATATGTTGCATTATCAAGAGCAACATCCCATACGGCTTAAAGATTCTTTTAAAGTCTAATGGTGAACAGCCGTTAGATACAACAAAGAATATAGTTTATAAAGACTTCCTAGCTGGAATTACATCTTAGCAAGGAGTTAGTTAAACCTTTCCTTTTATAAAAAAACATACATTACTTATATACATGCCATTATTACCAATTACTTTTCTGCACCCTAATATAGTATGCATTTTCCCATTTACATATTTACCTGCATTGCATTAACCTTTTAGTGTTCTTTACTTAAATATAACGAAATAACCTAACAAAATTATGTCTTTTGTTTTACCATATGCAGGATGGTAGAGTCTAGCATCACTCCTATTGAACCAAAAGGCAAACAAAAAATGGTTGAAGTTGAAGCTAATATCAGAGATCTAAAACCGAAAGACAGGAACAGAATCATAGAGGCAAAAATTTATAGAGCATGGATGGCTCGAGACCCACCAGATACAACTGAAAAGGGCTGCCGTGCAATTTTACTAGACAGAGAGGTACAATCATAATTAAATAAGTTTTTCAATACAATACAATATATTTAAATAAGTATAAACCAATTATTTAATATAAACAGGGAAGTGCAATCCAAGGAAACACAGAACCTTCTGAGATAAACCATTTTAAAAAGATTCTCATACCTGGAAAAGCATACCGAATATCAGGGTTCATGTGTGTGCCAACAGAGAATTGGCAACAAACACTGCAGAACAAAACATCTTTGGGATTCACTAGATTTAATAAATTCGATGCTATACCAGCTGATGGATTCCCACACCACTACTTCAACTTCATTTCTTACAACCGGTTGCCATCCAGAGTTGTTGATACTGATGACAAAAGTCGCATAGAGTACCCGGTTCTCACAGGTAACATCAAACACTTGCTATTCTTCAATAAAATATGTACCTGTAAACAAACATAATTAATCAGACAAGTACCAAGCCTTACGGTAGGCTTCTTTTATTTCTAATTTGCTAACATATTTCATACTTCAACAGATTATATAGGGTGTTACATAAGCTCAGGAGAAACAGATACAATAGGCAACCCAAACAAAGACCAAATGGTGATGCGCAAAGTAGAAATACAGAACCTCAAGTAAGTGTTTTGTCACACTTTATTACAAATTCATATAAACCATAACTCTTTTATACATCTTCATGACTACAAATATTTATTGCAAACAGCCGGAACTCACTTGAGCTAACACTGTGGGATGACCTAGCCGAAACATTCAAAAAGGAAGAGATCGATAAGCTGGAAAAACCCGTTATAATAGCAGTGAGTTCGTGCCGAGTTTCAAAATACTACAACAAGCTACAACTGTCTTCAACGCCAGCCACTTATTACTACATAAATCCAAGAATCCCGCAACTTGAGCAGTACCAAGCAGAGTAAGCAAACCATTCTAACTTTATACCATGTAACTATTTTGCCAATTTTTAAACTCATGATCCTATATATGTGAAACAGATACAGACAACTATTCAACCTAAATCCGCCTTTGGAAATCGTTAAACAGCCATATGAAGACATAGAGAAAGAAAAAATGAGAAACAGGTTTCCGTTAGCTGTACTGTTAACACAGACTCCAAAAACGTACGAGGTGAGTTACATTCAGTTTGAATTCACACTATGCAACTATAAACTAAGAAAAAAAATAGCTAAATAATTACAGAATATTTTTATTTCTTAAAATTTTGACAGGGTGTTCGATTCACTTGCGAAGGAAACATAACAGCCATTCACACATCAAAAGATTGGTATTATCCATCATGTACAACTTGCATTCATAAAGTTCAGGAGAATGATGGTGTTTTTTACTGCCGTGCCCATGGACCATTAGAATATCCATCCTACAGGTAATCCTATATTATACAATACATTTACAACAAAAAAAATTTACGCTACATAATTACTCCAAATATGCAGATACAATTTCAAAGGAAGCCTAACAGACAACACAGCAACAGTAACAATGACGTTTTTCACACCAAAGGCAGACAAATTCGTCGGCACCGATTGTAACTCATTAATGACTGAGCTTAACTATCCTGGACCACGAGATATTCCACAAAGAATACAAGCAATCACTGGGAAAAACCCACATTTTCCAATTCCATTTCAATATGTCTACAAAACAAGGTCCACCGGAATTCATTTTTGATCGAACATTAGATGGACCACCAAGTACAAAACAAATGCAAGACAAACCATCAGGTCAAACGCCTATCATTCTAACTACATACTAACCATACTACCAAAGTATTTCTAACAACTAAAAAGTCACCCTTTTTTTTCATTACAGGTTCAGCAACACCACAAGAATCGTGTCCAGCTATTACAACTGACATACCTGACGAAGAAGAACTGTCTGCTATAATAAAGTACACTCCACCAGCAACAAAGAATATCAAAATAGAGATGGCACCAAACACTGAAACAAAAGAAGAAACACCACATGGTCAGAACCTTTAGCAGTTTAAAAAAAAGGTAAAAAAAAATAGTAAACATAATCTGATATATAATACTAACTACATTTCATTATATTTCAAATATAGCAGGGCAACAAGTTATTGAATCAAAATCTGGACTTCCAACAGCCGAAGAACATCATACAGGTAACAACGTTTACATTTAAAAATATTGCTCATAGCACACTACATTTATCTTTATATGTAACTCTCATTATTAACTGACTACAACTACAATTACACAAGAAACACCTTCCTCCCACATACAAACCAGATCTAAACAAGGAAAGCAACCAAGTTCACCAATTCTAAGTAAAAAAAATTTAATGTCATCCTTACATTTTCAAATACACATACACTTTCACTAAATATAAACTTCTTTATTTACAACAGGTCACACACCACCACAACCAGAACATGATTTCTCTAAGCAACCACTGAAGGCACCAGGACCAGACAGTAGCAAATCCATATATAGCTGCTAAATGAACCTTATTTCAAGAAAAAGCAACAGATACAAAGAAGACTAAAAAAGAATGAGTGCCTGCGTCAAAGTCAAAAAAATGCATCCATGACCCATCCTTTTGTCAACCTTATGCTCATAAGCATAAGCAAAAACAAATATTAATATAAATATCTATGTAAAATAAAATGTCATAGGCATGAAACTGAACCTACTAGCTACTTATCATGTTAGCAGCTATTTTGTAACATGGTTGCGCTATAGTAAGACGTAAACCAAATCTATGAAAAAATATGTCTTATGGTATCCTTAACACAGATTGTCGTTTTTCTGTCAGTTTATTTTCAACGCACTAAACTCCTTAAAAACATCATATGTAAAACACAAACAAGGTACTTTTTATTCATTCAAACCACACGATACAAGAACCAACAGAAGTACCAAGTGGTAACACACAGGTGTTACCATACATGACCTTTAACCAACGATCACAACAACAAGACACACTAAACTATAACAACTTAATACTACTAGACACAACAACAGATACAAGCGAGAGACACTATTAATCATGGACTTCCATCACCATGACATGCCATCGCTTCTCAGCTCGAGCTTCACGCAACACATCCAACAGACGAACCACTGCCTGCAGAATTGCCTCATTATTTGCTTGCGCTTCAATCAAGCACTCCAACCCATCCATAGCTGCAACATCAAAATGACTGAACGTTTGCCCTTCATCCATAAGGTCTCCAAATTTTCCAATTTTCTCACGTAATCCATTAGACCATTCTGAAACCTTCCTAATGAAACTTTCATTCTGAGTATCCTCTTGGACAAACAAAAACTTAAAACAATCTTTGAGGTCATCAGAACCACATGCATCTTTTAGTTCATCAAAGTTTGGAGTTGACACCATTTTTTAAACAACTTTTGTAAACACTAACTATTGAATACAAGTGAGACTCATACATAAATGAATACTACTTATATAGACAAAATACCCAACTACAGACAGTTAAACTAACCAAACCATAACAGTAACATTCTTGGTTACATTCCCTATACACCATACCTACCAAACAAGAATAATACTTCCCAGCCACAAAATATGCTCCTAAACTCAGTCACAACATACTGTTAACTTAAAGTAGCTTTAGGAAAAAAAACAAACACTAACAAACATATATTTTCTGCCAAAAACTGTTCCAAAGAATTTGTTGCACCCCAACCACTACTTTTAACATAACCTAATGTACCACAGTCACAACTTTTCAGTGTATACATACACATCATAAGAAATCACCTTACATACACTCCCATCCAAACTACCTTTGGCACTTCAAATGTACAAAAATGATTAATGATCAAATGCCTTTGTGCAACCACAAATAAACAACAAATGGAACTCAACAAATTATTATAAACACCAACACAATTAAAATTAACTAACTTTTATAACAAAAGAAACTGACCATAGGTTTTTACTACACAAAGCAGCATCTAAACTTTTTATACTACAACACTACAACCATTAAAACCATAACCTGCATACATACTAATACACTGCTAATTATAGTGGCAATTCTAAATAATTGAAATACAAAATGTCTGCTACTTCGGGAATCTTAACCTGCTTACCCATACCCATAATATTTTTTAGGACCAAACTAAGATAAACCCACACTATATTTAGAAACATTACACACCCAAAAGAGACTTAGATTAACAACCTTATTTATCAATCCTCATCTTCTTCATAACCCTTGATTTTTCAGCTGCACGAAGAGTAGCAAGATGACTCATCTGCATCAACCTAGCTACGTCACCCAAATCATCTTCCACTGCCGCTTTCAACACAGCTAGAGGCTCTTCCACAACAGGATCAAACCCATACTTTTCCAGCTCAGCAATGATTCCACGTCTATAACTAACCCTAGCTTCAACCTCTTCAATCCTTTCATTATATTCCTTCTCATCACATTCATAGGCTTTCTTCTCCCTGGAAAATATTTCCTGAAGAACTTTATCAATCCTCCTATTTCCAATCTTTTTTGCAATCTTTTGACACTTTGGAAATCGCCCAGCCATGAAGTTTCAGTGACAAAATAAAGATGCAGAATCAATTGTGGGGAATTTAATTTGATTTACGGAATGGATCTAATTAAATTTGTCCAAACCCTAGGTTATTAAATGTGTCGGCAAGAAATAGTATTTAATGTGTCGGAAATTGATAAAGGGCTTAGTGTCGGATCCCCATCTCATAGCCCAATAATCCAAACAAAAAATCCAACCCAACAATAGCAAAGAAATATTTAAAACACAAATATAATCCCTCAAAATAATAACAATTTACATAATTCAAATTTATTCTTTTTTTTTTATAAAGAAAGAGAAAAAGAACCATTTTTTCCCGCCGCGCGGTTCACCTAATTAGATGGGCCTAGGCACTGATCGTCCTAGCTATAAAATTATAACCAAAAAATACACAATAAAAACTAATTGGAAATTCAAAATGGTAGAACAATAATGATTTCCGAAAAACCGACTACAAACAAAAGAAAAGTATATATTACTTTGTGCCAAAACTTATCACGTTACCTCATACCAAAATACAATTGTCAACACCTCGGTTACAAAACATTTAACATCTTTATTATTTTTTGCTTCTTATAAATTGTACATATACATAAAAAAAAAATAACACAAAAGATAAAATAAAAATAATCGCTCTACAACTATACATAACAACAATTTTACAAAACACACCCGCAGATCGCGCGGGCTTTCCCGCTCGTTCAGTTTTAAAGCCATCATTGATACCACTTACTTTGCATTAACAAAACATTCCAGTGTTTTTTTTTCTTTCTTCTTTGACTACTAGCTGGGTATTCGCGTGTTGCGGTAGCGGGTACCCGTGCAACCAAATACCCCACAATAATATACAATTGAACCATCACAATAATCTTTATACATTATAGTAATACATGTGCAATGCATCTAAACAAAAAAGGGAGAAAGCAACATGGTGGTGTTTTGGTACACAGTAATAGTGATGACATGTCCTAGTTGGTGATAATGTGAAGACAAAAACAATGTCAATTTTTAGTATTGCGAAAAGATCGTGGTTGACTTCTCTATCTCAACCCAACATCTCTTCTTTCACCACGTTAACAAATTGTACACAATTACTCTAGAAAATGAATCTATCATCTTTTCATTATCTTTTTATACTAAAACAAATAACTTATAATTTAATGTGAATTTAAAATTGTGCAACCAAAAGTTAAGAATGGTTACTCCCTCCGTCTCAAAATTATTGTCGACATTTTCATTTTGGGATGTCTCAAATTAATTGTTCACTTTCCTTTTTAAGTAAAAACTATATAATATAGTAGGGGAATATTCTTTTTGAGTGGTTGAAAACAAAAGTGGCCCCACTTTTTATTAAACTTTGTAATTCTTATCTCCTGACAATAATTTTGAGACGGAGAGAGTATTTAATTGTATTTTAAATATTTTTGGTTAAAATCATTTATATTATTAATTACATAAATTAATTTCATTTAAAGAACATGTCGGTTACTAATATTAGTATTTGACAAAATCTTTCTATAATAGGAAATGTGTAGTTTGAATTTTCAAGTCTTTCTATTTATGGAAAAGCCTAAATGCTTTATATAATACGGAGTAGTATAGATTACTATTTACCCTGAAAAAAAAATTTAGCATTAAATAAATTATGGGAATTGCTATAAGGTGCCCAGTGGGCATTACATAAAATTCATTAACTAACACATCCTCTCCCTGTTTAAGACCATCTCATATTAATTAAATTCTAGCAATTTGGTTATACCTATTTTAACTTTTCCTTATATGATGCATCCTAACATTTCCACAAAATCATTACATAAAATTCAGCATTACAACATTAAATTAAAACATAATTAATACTCTTATTAAAACATCTCATTACTTAAAAATACGATGAGTTATTCACATTGTACAACAAGTTAAAAGCATAGCTATCAAATTACAACCAATTAAAACACCCCCTTTCTAAAAAGTGCAATAAAAATTTCACAATGTACAATCTAACAAGCTACAACATAATCCAAAATATAAAATAATTAAATACACTAATTAATGTTATTTTTAAAACACCTCTAAAATGAAAAGTACAGGTTATTATACATATTGCACAAACTAATAAAACACACAAAAGTTTATACAATCTAACAAGTTGATGGTACATATAGTTTTGAAAACCAGACCGGACCACGGGTTCAACCAGGAACCGGTGTCGCCACTGGTTCGGCTAGCCAGTAAAAGCCATCCGAAAATGAACCAAAGAGGACCCGTTAGAACTGATACAAACTTGTGAGCCATGCCTCATCTGGATCTATTTCTCCGGTTAATTGTCACAGGGTACCCGCCGCTGCAATGCGTGAGTACCCTGCTAGTTATTAGTAACTTAGCTTTATTCTAAAGTATCATAAATTATCATCAACATAGTTAGATTGAATGAGGTGGAAGTTGGCCACTTTGAGTCACCAAGTTTCTCTTTCAACCGCTACAGTTACTTTTATCTATGGTTGTTAAGATCGAGATCTTATTATGAATTATTTTTGTCTTTCTAAAATCGGAATCGTAAGATCAGATCAACATTGAAAGATTCTACCTAAATGTTTAAAAGTCTTATTTGTATACTAATTCGTATTCAAAGTTGATTGTATAACAAATTTATGAAGAAAGAAGAGTTCTTAAAGCTATATAATAAGAAAATGCAACGCCTGATGATTTAAAATACTAAAATATCTAATCGGTGATTAAAGATGTTGGATATTTTCATCTAAAAATCTATATATTTTCCTCTTATAAAACATTTAAATAATCTACGATTGCTTTATTGTTTTACTTTAACAAAATTCAATCAATTATAGTTTATTAGTTAGTTAATTCAACGGAAGTAGGATTGAATCTTATCCATATTTTAAGATCTGATGGTAAGATCGAGATCCTACTTAAGATCCTATGCCTTTTAAGATCCTACGAAGAATCGACTCGTTTTTACTTAACAGGATCATAAATTCAGAAGATACTAAGTGCTAGATCGAGATCTTAACAGCTATGTTTTCATTTATTATGGTTTCATTTTCAATACAACCACTTTCTTTGCTAGAATGTATCTCTCTCAGTCTCTCACACACGTTAAAAAAATAAACAATGAAAAGAGGAATTTGCAAACACGGTCGGCGTTTCCACCAATTTCACTCCTCACCATTATACTGATGTGGAGAAATGCCGAAGCCAAAACCTCGAAACGATCCCACCCTGATCAGCCGGTAGTAGTACTTGCTCTTTATAGTGCACTACAATGGATTTGGCACATAACGAAAGATGATACCATTCCATAGTTCCATGATAATGAGCATCCACTTGTTGATGAATGAGAATATATAACTGCATTTTCTATTCTTATTTCTAGTTTTATGCAATAGTCAAACACAAAACTTATTACGCGACCACTTGACACTTTTTTATCATTACTTTTCCTTCAAAGAAAATTAAAATGTATTTAAAAAGGCCTCAATGGTTCGCTACTTCCCATGACGGCCGTCTACAGAAAACAAATATTATCTTTTTCAATATTTATATTCCAAACAGTTAATACCAATAAATATGAGCATCCACATAAAGTCAAAGAATATCATGGTCAACATAAAACTGGATCAATTGAACCCATACAAACTTTCGAATAGTTTTCTTAGGACCAAATGCCAGTTTTGGTCCATTACAGGAGACCACTTTACGTATTGATCAATACAAATCAAAAGTTATGTCTTTGTTAAACTATATATATATATATATATATATATATATATATATATATATATATATATATATATATATATATATATATATATATATATATATATATATATCAGGGCCGTTCCTGACTTTCTTGCTTCCCTGGGCGAGATTGGTTTTTTGATGCCCTAAACAAGCCGATCGAATATTACTACAAAATATTGTACGTTCTATGTAATGTTTTACCATTTCGGCTTTGTTTGATATATTTTGATGTTCAAAAGAAAGAAAAAAACACACTATTCTATAAAGATTTAGCCTCCAAACAAAACTGCATATCAACTTAATAAAACATGGACAACTCATTATTTTATTTTACTTTACCTAATGAGTTATTGATTTTTTTCAATATTATGTTGCATTTTTTCAACCTATTTTGGGATATAATTTAAAAAAATTATTATACACAAACCAATACAAGTAACGAGTTATCACATGTATGACCAACTTTTAGAATAAAATTTTCAAACAGCTTTAGAAAATTAAAACAAAAGTCCAAGTATTTCACATGTAGGAACTAAAATTGAAAGAAATAGAAATCTTTTATATAATAAAACAAAACCTCTAATGAGTACTTTTGTATTTCGGAAAAAAGAATATTTCCTTATTAGGTAATATTTTAATTATTATTTTTTAATTTAAAATTTTAAAAATTTGTTTTCTTGATATACCCAAGTAAAAGATAAATACAAAAAAATATATATAAGATGCAACTAACAAGATTAAATTTTTTAAATGATTATCTTTAATAATAAGCAAATATAATTAAAAATCATAAATTAAGCAAAACAAAGATTAAATTATTTGTTTTTAAAAAAATAAAAATATATCATTAAAAAAAATTAAAAAAAATCAGCGCATGCGCGGGCATTATAACTATTATGAAACTAAAAAGAGAGAGAAAAAAAAAAGTAACAAATGGATGTCAAACATGAAAAAAAGAATAAGTTAGAAAACAAATAACAAAATTAAATTAAAGGAAGATGAAAATATGAATTTAAAACTAAAAATAGCCAAAGAAGTTATATTGGAAACAGTGATAGGACCATTCCTTTTTCTCTCTTTAATTAGTCATCTTCTTCATTACTTTTTTCCTCCATAGATGAGAAAAAAACCTTAGTCAATGAATCACGATACCATGGAATAAAACCTATAAACGGCACAATGAAAATGATGCCCCCAACTCGTTAGATGCCCTGGGCCGTCGCCCGCACTGCCCATAGCCAGGGCCGGCACTGATATATATATATATATATATATATATATATATATATATATATATATATATATATATATATATATATATATATATATATATATATATATATATATATATATACATGATCTCTTTGCTAGTAATAATTAAAATTTAAAAGTCGTACCTTTACAATAGTATGTACTACTATGTTTTATTAAAATTTTAATATAAAGAAAGCAGAATACAATTTGATTAAAAATGTTTTGTATATTTGGTAAAAATGCGTAGTGGATGTTCATTCCCATTGGTTAATAATAATCCATGCAAGATGCTTGAGTAGTTCTAAACAAACAAAAACAAACAAGACGATAAGATCAATCAATTAGTATTAGCGTTATACAATTGACCTCATACCATAATGTTTTGAGTTCAAATCTCCTTAGACATGTGCTTAGAGTAAAGGGTGTCGTGAAGAACTTTGGCTCTTCATTTGGGCTTTATCAAGTGACACTTCATTTCAACACTACCACTTCAAAATATCCTCTCACTCATAACAAGTTTCAACAAGCTATTTGTGCCCAACCCACCCCTAATTTTATCTTCGTTTACATTTTTTTTCAAACAAACTAAATTTCATTCATTTAAAACTAAAACATAGATAATAAAAAACATAGATGTACGAAATAAAAAAATAAAACATAGATAATTAAAAACATAAACGTACGAAATAAAAAAACTAAAACATGATTTGAGCTTTATAGTGCTCTTAAATTGCTGATGAATTCTTGCTTCTCGGCAATGTTCCGCAACAATTCCTCTCGAGCTGCCCGCAAGTGGGTTTTAACTCGCACATCCGCTTCAATTGTCATTAAAAGCATATGCAAAACGTAGCTGTTGATGGGTTGGTCGAGTGGCAACGAATGCACCCTCGGTATTTCTGGATTACGGCCACGCGTTTCCTCAATATAACGTGTCAACTCGCTCAGCAAATTATTCGCCAGTGAAACCTCTGCTACAAGTTCTCTCCCTAGTCATGTAAGGATCATTCGTCGCACCTCGTTTGGTTCGTAGCCATAGTTTGTGATAGTTAGAGTAAATTAAAAACTCGCTCAGCAAACGGCGAGTGTGTTGGTGTGGTGGCGAGCAAACGGTGAGCTGCCAGCTCGAAAACGGCGAGCTTGCTCATCACCACACCCCTTGCTCTTAGTAGTATGAGATAATGTGCGGTATGTAAGAGTGTGAAAATGTTGTTTAAAAGCACGTGTCTAGTAGCGGATGTTTAAGGTTCTCAACTATAAACGCAAGTTCAAATATCACATAAAGCTACTTTGTTGCCACATTTCAAGTGTATAGTCCTCGACGCAAACGTTATTATGTGACCGAAAAATGGAGTACAATTATGAAATGTGATTGGCGTTTGATCTCAACTCCTTCTAATTTGTATAAAACAACTAAACACTGCTTAAGATATAATCACTAGAGGGCATAGTCCAAGCAAAGTATAGTCACGCTATAGGGCCACTTTTACCCCCTATAGCGTCGTTATAGTAGTTATAGGCACAACGGGCTTCACGTGTTATAGGCGCGTCGCCATCCGTGTGACAGAGAATTTTGAGTGGATTCTTTATTTATTTTTTCTCAATGTGGTGGCGCTTGTGACGTGTGCCTATGGCTCAATGTATCAAACTTTTAGAGTAATACCGCATAAAATAAATCCTTTATTAACAATTATCTGTCGCAATAGCTTTTTGTGAAATCCTTATTTATGAAAAGTTAAAAGGTCTCTATTCATATTAACCTTTGTATTAAATTCCAGTACTGCCTTTTCGTTAATTAAAACTCTCGTTAAAGAAAAAAAATAGAACTCACAATTAACTAATTACTCTATTATACATCAAACGTGTGGACGACGCCGTTTTGAGTGAAAAAAAACGACGTCTTTTTTTGCTATAGGATGTAGTTTTTATGTGTTAGCCATGTCGTTTGGTAACTCAGTCATTATATGTTTTTAGTTGGGTCATTAGATGTTGTTAAGTAATTGGGCCATTAGATTTTGTTAAACTGGTCATTCAATAGCATATCATTTTAGGCCTTTTTTTTCCTCATTTCTTTTTTCCCACTTATTTCAATATCCTTTCCAAGTCTTTCTTTTACCAAATTTCATGCACGATAACCTATAGTCTCATATCTCTTTCGACAAGTGTAACTTGCTAAACAATTATCACCTAATAATTTGGAATTGTTGTTAGTTGTTGGTCAAATTACAAGGTTAGTATTCTATTGTTATGATGGGTTTTAAATCATTTTTCAACTGATTTTTGGAATAGTGTTTTGCGTTCTGCGAAATTATCGTCGAAGTAGTGTTATATTTAGGTTATTTTAGAAAGACGATAATTTGTACCTGTTTGGTATACCCTGAAGTTATTAGCTGATTCTAGGATTGTTGTTGCATGGCTATTCATGTGTGTGTATGTATGCTTATGCTCAGTTTTTTGTTTTAAATTTGTCTCTTTCAATTTTAGCTCTTTCAATTTTAGTTATTAGGATTTTGAACATGCAACAATTGATTTTGTTGGGAAACTTTGGAATTGTTTGAAAACAATTGTTGCTATATGCGTATGGGTGTGATTATAAACGTATACCAGTGTTGCGTTTGCATGTTTTGCCATAGAAAAGGTATTGTGAGGCGCTTTAACACTTGAAAAATAAACTGCATGAGATTTAATTACCGATGGGGAGAGTAAATGAGAGTCGCACAGGGTATGTGCCTTGACAATTGCCTAATTTTTTATCGTTTTATCTAGATGTTATCAATATATTAATGTTAGATATCGATTTGCAGAAAATTTGGAATTATAGACAAGGGCGGCATAAGGGAGGCTACCTGTACATTCTAAAATCGTTGTTATTTTTTGAAACTGTTTTTGGGGTTTTAGGATCGTTTTAGCGGTTAAAGTAAGCTCTTCAATATTTTGTCGAGTTGCGTCTTTCTTTGTCTTATAAGAGTGGTTGGTGTTTCTCATTTTTCCTTTATGGCATGCCTCATTTACGTACAACTATTATTCATTATTTCCAACTTCCAAGTGTGTAGATTTATTTTATAATTTGCTTATTAGTATTGTATCGAAATATGAAAGGCAAAAGAAAATTAGCTGAAAAATCTAATAATTAACCGGTGAACAATTCCCGTGATTTGGATCAAAATGTTATAATCAAGAAACAAGATGTAAAACAAAGCGCTTCTTACAATATCAACATTTTGTATGATATCAATTTCTTAATCGCATTTTGTGAACTGAGTTCATACAAATATTATTAATAATTTTGGTCCTACGTGGTAGTCCGTAGTCATAAACATTCAGTATAGCAGCAACTTTTGTGCTGATTGATTTATTAATCAGTAACCGTTTTCTTAATGACTATATGTTTTGCTGCAGGATGGCGATAGTTAGCAGTGTAGCAATTACTAGCATCGCCGTCGTAAAACAAAAAGAAATCGATAAAACAATAAAAGCCAAAGTATATTGCAAATGGGTAACCATAAGTATACTGCTTGACAAAGAGGTACAACCATCCAAACACTGTACCGTTCAAAATTTAGCACTGCTTGTCAGTAGTTTCATGTAAATTATGACACAAAACAAGTGTTTCTATATACAGGGAAATGCGATTCAAGCAAATATGGATATCCGTGATCTGCAACACTTTGATCAATTGCTGGAGCTGGATGCAACATATCGATTCTCACAGTTCTGCCATGAAGAGACTAAAAACTATCAGCCGCATTGAAGAATTCTATGTCACTAATTTTTGGAAGGTTCACAAAGTTTGAAAACATACGGAATGATAGGTTTCCAAGCCACCATTTTTAATTTACAGCATACAATGAGCTTGAAGGAAAAACCATAATGAAGAATCATATCCTTATAGGTATTAGTGTATTACTGTACAAAATTTTAGTCTGGCTACATGCCAAATGTAAAAGTCTAGTTAACATGTGCTTTATTAACATACTACATGGGCAAAGAGTCGGGCAAATTTTAATACTTTATTTATTATATTTTTTGAATTAGTATAAGTTTTAATGCAAAAATACATATAAATTTATAAAATTTCAAAATGCATTTTACAATGTTCAAAAAAAGGTATTAAATCGTAAGAGTGACACGAGAAATAATCTAGACATCTTTTAAATTTTTTGAAAAAATTTAATACAAAAACAAAAAAACTGTATTTTATAAGAATCAAAATGATTTTTAAAGGCAAATATTGCAAAGTGTTAAGTACTAATTCCATGATTTTATATTATTTCATATATTTATATAATAATAATTATACTTTTTATAGTTATCGAACATTTGGTTCTCTTTACCTAAGAGCACCCACAATGGTAACGTGAGTTAAAACATAACTCAGCGCCACGTTAGCGCCACGTCAGCTTTAACACAATAACTCAACACAATAACTCAACACCCACAACAATAACTCATCAATAACTCACAATAACTCAACTTTCCATATATTTTCAATTTAAACCCTAAACTAAAACTAATACTTCATTTTTTATAAAACCATAACATTAAATCTAAAATTATATTACATTACGAA
>LBNU01035606.1:70870-83145 GCA_014162995.1 Artemisia annua
TGTTGATACATAATCTGGCGTGGACTGGATTCGACGACTCTCCTTGGGCCGTTAGTCGTCTTCTCGAGCCCTATTAGACCTGTCAACAACGAAAACCCGTTAGGAGTGGACCCGAGGCCGTAGCCCCGGGATCCACCTCCGACGGTCAAGTTAGTCATTGATGCGATGTAGCATATATGAGTGATTAGGTTTAGGGTAACCTGTTATAATCTGCTGAATAAAGGGATCCCATCCATGTATTTATAAGGCATGGATTAGGGTTTTAGGTGTAGAGTGGGCCGCTGTCGCCGGGCCTAGCCCATTCCTGGCCTAGTCCAGACTATGCGTCTACATTGGGTTCAATGGATAGGGCATGGGCACCAGAGGTGGATGTTATTGGTGTGTTTGGATTGGCTACCCATACTTTTGTGGACTGATCATCATAGGTGTACCAAATTCCCAAGTAACTGTTATTTGCACCAAAGAAGCCTAACGTGAAATCACCATCAGGGGATATAAGGTACTTGGTGTAATTACGTTCGCTTCCTAATTTGACTATTGAAAATGTATCTGGGAGGGGAGAAAATGTAATCGTGTAATCAGCTCCCTGGCACCGACTATTTGTCGCAATAGGTTTCCAGCACCACCTCTGAGGACAACCAATAATTTGGCAAGGACCTGATCCACCAGTAGTCTCGACAGTCATCCGTAACTCATTATAGCCCCGACTTGAATGTTCACGCGCCCAATTGACATCATAGCCGAACCTGTATGAGGTCTCGTCTGTGACTTTATTTAAACTGAAAGATATGTTTGTAACGGATGATGTACTTTCTCTTCCAAAGCACTCTATTTCATTGGAGCCGCAGTCACCTATGACGCACGAACCCTGACCAAACTGGTTGAAGGTGCAATCAGTTCTCCCCCATATAACACCATCCCAGCTATCTGTAACTTGGAAAGACCGTGAACTATTCTGCATGAGCTCGAACCCAGTGCTGTTGAATCCAGGCGTGCCTGTGATTCCAGGCCAAACAGTGAGCTTACATTCATTGACCAAAGTAAACGTAGCCCCTGAAGCTCCTGCAAATGTGAAAGAAAATTGCCTTAAGTACGAAATTCTATGTGCGAGTATTATGAAAAGAGACTGATATATTACCTTTAACAAACAAGAAGAAAAGAAAAATCACAATATGAGGAAGCATTTTCATATTCAGTAATCACACGGGGGTGTTTCTTTTTTTTTTTGTTAGCTAAGAGATGTGTGGGGGCTATGTGGGACCTATGCCTCTTAGTGTGTCTTAATGGGGAGAGGAAGACTTTTTATGCCTTATAGATATAAACTTATTAGTGGAAATAAGTGGACTCCATATTAAAAATAAATATTATTAAATACTTGTGTGGACCTTTGTGTACCCAAACCCTTAGCTAAGGGAAAAAAGAAACGCCCCCTAAGATGTATTTCCCTTACATGTGAATCTTGATGGATACTTGTATCAATTTTCATAACAGAAGTATTGTTGACCCAAAAGGTTTTTGGGTTGACTTCCTCAACTGTACCCAAGTCTTAATCAATTTCATTCAATCATTTTTTCTTAAGGCTATTATTAACATTCCAACTTCTTTGTCATTCACAAAGGAAACTACTCCTTTTTCTCTTTGGACTTTGCATACGTCTTTATCATACAAGTTTATAAAAGAAAACTGTGCATTGAACAAGTGGAAGTCAGAGTTTTACAAAGATTTTTCACAAAAATAACATCATGTTATGGATCATTATTAGTGGATGTCCATATAGCCCATAATAGGCCCACGGCCCATGTTAACTATTAGGGTTTTGCCCTAATGTTTGTCTATATATACTCTTGTAAATCTTCTAGTTAATTTGAAGAATACTTTCATTCCCTCTATTATTGTTCACAACACGTTATCAGCACGCTCTACAATTCACGACTTCGAAAAGGTTTTCGTTGGGCACGCTCGGTCTATGAGAGATAAAAGCACAAATGGATTCCAAAGCCATCATCATAACTGAGGTAACAATTTATAAGCATAAAAAGTTGTCTCGTATATAGATCTCACACTAATATACCATAAGATTCATATTTAGTTACTCTATCATGTTGTACTACGGTGACACAGTTTTGTTCTTGTTTCATGAACCTGACATGCACAATTTTGTTATTTGCTCTCTTTGGTTAAAATTATTATTATTATTTTTTTTAATCGAAAGAAAATATTTTATTAAATTTGTGACATGTTTAACAAAATTAATAGCTTCAATATATCAACATCTTTCGATTCGAAAAGGTGCGTACGTATTCAACCTCACTCATATATTAATATTTATGATCTCAAGTCTCAACATAGAATCGTAATATTGAACCTATGAGGTAATACTATTAAATTAAACTATATAGAAAACGTGAATTTTGTGAATACTGGTCTACTTTTGTTAATAGCTACAATACTATTTAATTTAGTTATTTTCTTCAGTTGTATATATGCTTTTGTGATGCAATTTTTTTATAAGTTGTTTTTGAACAAAAACTAAATAAATATTAGCATTACATTAGACCTGATTAGGTTGAGTCGCGTTATATCTTTGATATATCGAGTTTACTTTTGTGATGACTAATTGTATATATCACTTTGGTTAATTATTACCTATGTTATGATGGTTGTTTTTGTTTATTATGTGTTAGTCATGATTTCGTGGGCTAAATATAAGTAGGTTTTTGTAAAAGATTTTAGTGACTCGAATGTATTGGCATCTTTGATTGTGATTGACAGTAATTTTATGTTACCTACAAACTATCTTTCGAAACTATATTTTATGTTACTTAGAATTAATGGTTAGCTTTACTAGAATATCATTGTCAAATGGTCAAACTTCGATTTGCATTGTAATCTAATCAGAAGTATACAATACTATGAATTGATTAAATTGACGGTTGTATTTTCGAATATGTGATATGCGGTTTTAATACAATTATACATGAGTTGGGATTACTCTTTTAAGCATATATTTTGATGTTGTTTGGNTTTTTTTTTTTTTTTTTACATAGTTTACGTTAGGGGGGGGGTGTTTTGCAATTTTTCGAAAATTATGACCGTTATATAAACATTAGAGGGGGGCGAAATGATTTTTTTTTTTTTTTAAACAGCCACTTAACGCAGCGTTAGTGGGTTAACGTCCCACGTTAACGCTGCGTTAACGTGGAGGGTGCAACAATAACGTGAGCAATAACGTGCTCAAAATGCCCAATAACGCAGCTTGGGCGTTAACGTTGTGGGTGCTCTAAGTACTAGTACTATTTTACTTATATATTTTTACCTATTTAGGATAAGTATAATAAATATTACTGTATTAACAATTTCAACAAGTGTATAGATTGTTATGGATCATTATTAGTGGATGTCCATATAGCCCATAATAGACCCACGGCCCATGTTAATTATTAGGGTTTTGCCCTAATGTTTGTCTATATATACTCTTGTAAATCTTCTAGTTAATAATCAATTCAAATGGTCAAACTTCGATTTGCATTGTAATCTAATCAGAAGTATACAATACTATGAATTGATTAAATTGACGGTTGTATTTTCGAATATGTGATATGCGGTTTTAATACAATTATACATGAGTTGGGATTACTCTTTTAAGCATATATTTTGATGTTGTTTAGTAATGATTGATTTGAATACAACATGCTCTATCTATTTACTAGTTTAACTGTCAGTTACGTGAAGCTCCTATTTGATTGCAAAAACATGAACTAGACTTATATGCCGGTATGCTATAATGTTGAACTATACTTATTTGACACTAGATTTACGTGAAGCTCATATTTGACATTAGACTCTTTGTTTTAATTTAGTCATTAAGATATGTTGGCAAGAAAATCAAGACTAAATAAATTTAAATGGTAAAAGGGCTATAATATTTAGTCGGATGAGTCATGTACGTTAGTATTTAATAAGCAAGGCTATAATACTGGACACTAATCAATTAAGTATACTAAAGTAAAAAAAAAAAAAATNATAATGTTGAACTATACTTATTTGACACTAGATTTACATGAGGTTGGCAAGAAAATCAAGACTAAATAAATTTAAATGGTAAAAGGGCTATAATATTTAGTCGGATGAGTCATGTACGTTAGTATTTAATAAGCAAGGCTATAATACTGGACACTAATCAATTAAGTATACTAAAGTAAAAAAAAAATAATAATTATTATGTGGTCACTATTATGCCACAACTGATATTAGCATGAAAAGATTATCTATATATTTTTCCTGTAAGCTTAAACCGATAAACCATGATGTTAAATAGCGCAATAATGTTATTAACCATTGTGATTGATTTTTATGAAGTACTAGATAAACATACGACTACCTATGTATACTTTGATAGTTCATAGCATGTTTATATGGTTAACCATGTTTTGTTTGCTATATGTTCAAGCACGTTTTGTATGTTAATGATGCATGGTTTAAGAAGTTTGATTATGATTTTAAGTATGTCTTGCTATATTAAATTTCTATGTTTCGTATGCTCGTGCGCAATTAAAGTATGTGTGGCCATAACATNAAACCGGTTGTTTAAATAAAAATCGGTATTTTTTTTTTATTTTTTTAATTTATAATGGCTCTTTTTCCTTGATCTATAACTACCGAGGACGCCATCAGTTTAATCAAATAAAGAAAAGTTAAAATCAATCATAAATACTAACGTAAATAGAGATCTAATATGTTATTCAAATAAGTACTTTGATAATTGTTTGTCTCTCAATATATACGTTTATTATGTTTAAGAACTAGTCTTAGTTAAATTTTTATAGTTCAACGTTCTACCCCAACGGCAGAAGTTCTCAAATTTAACGGGATGTCGCATGATCTAATCCCACAATGACACTTTTCTTTTCTTTTTTATTTCATTTTTTGTGACTCATTAATAAAATAAGTGTGATGCAAATATATTCAAAAAAGTAACTAAGCTTTTTTGAGTTTGATCATAAGTGCCAGTTTTTTAATGTTTATTGTATGACTGATTCTTATTATATAGGTGTGATGCAAATTATTTAACAAAGTATCAACTTCATCCTCTGGTAAAGAGTATTGTACAAAAGATTTTTTGAATTAGAACTTAAGTTCGATTCTCACAAGAATTCTAAAACAACTTGATTGTTATGGATCATTATTAGTGGATGTCCATATAGCCCATAATAGGCCCACGGCCCATGTTAACTATTAGGGTTTTGCCCTAATGTTTGTCTGAGATATATATAGTTAGTTTGCGTGATTTGACTTCTTGGTTTTATATAAAGTGAAAAAATTCAGTTGAAGCACGTGTGGTCATAAAGTATAAGTTTATGAGCCAAAATTATTGTAGAAATTGGCATGACCGGTTGGACCATCCCGAGTCAATGATGATGCGAAATGTATAGAAGAACCACAAGTTTCTTCAAAGATAGATTTGATTGTTCTCAATGAAAAGGAAGTTAATTGTTCATATATCACCACCATATTAAGGTAAGGACTTTTCCTTATAAGGTTTTGGAAAGAATATAAAAGGGATGTATGTAGACCTATGCATCCGCCATATGGATCATTTTGAGTTTTAAAATCGATGCATCGTCAAAATGATCATCAAAGACGCAACTTAAGGTTAGCGTGATTAGTGGCTCGGCTTAAAAAATGCGAGCAAGGTTTTCCAAATTATATTATTGAGAATGGTGGTGAATACTTCCAAGTATTGGGCGATTATTGTAATAAGTGTTGAACATAAAAGTAGCCCATGTTCATACGCGAATTGCTTTTGTTGAAACGTTCATAAAACGTCTTCAGTTGATTGCAAAGCCAATAATATTATGAGAACAAAATTTTTAGTTTATGGGGCATGTTATGACATATGAATTCGCATCTTGCCAACAATTAATAATGAATTCTCCCTATTAGAATGGTTTTGGTCACAACCATATGTTTCCCATATAAAGTTTTCTGTAAGTGTGCGGAACCTATATTGTAAATCCACCACAACGTACACAAAGGGATGTTGAAATTGATAATTCATTCAGAGGGAGAATGAGCAGCGAGAAATTTGGAATGAATTATAATATACATGTTGATCCTCACAATAATGAATATGAACTTAAAGTTCAAGGGACAAATAACATTCCAGATCTAGTAAATGTCAGACATGTTTAGTGACCTAAAGAAAGTGACTAGATCATATTACGCTGCTATTGCTCCAATTACAATGTGTGTCCCAGCAGTAAAATCATTGATTGATAGTAAGTCTATGGCACGTCTGCAGCGTGATAGACGAATCGATTCCAAATAAAAAGTCCTCGAATGAATAGGTAAAATGGAGCAATAAAATCAAGATGGTCAAATCGAGGTAATAAGACCCCATAATAGTCAAGAGACACTAGACATTAACGTTATTGAAAAACCCCGGGTACATGAAAAACTATGAGATCTCAATAAATGATATATAATGTCTAGTAAAGTATGGAATCGAAAAGTAACGAATCGATGTCGATATGGTAGTGATTATGTAAATAAATAAGATAGCGCTATAATCATGGTGAGGATCATGGAAGCATTCCTGCAGGAAGTGCATATGTATAAATGAATGGCCAAAAGAAGTAAAGACGCAAAGAGCTAATGAAAGGTTAACTCTCTTGTGACGAGACATGGTTACTGGGACTTGAAGTCCGTACATATGAATTATTGGATATGCATTGGTCTTTATGAGAAAATGAAATGAAATTATGCATAAGGTACAAGTGATGGCACACGTATATTTTCTCAAAGACTTGTAAATGATCATGGAGATACATGTTCACATGTGGTGGATCCAATAATGTAGTTTAATATTGTATAAGTCTGGCAATATAAAAAATAAATATGCGTCTAACATAATAATACAAGAGCTCGTTTGATGTTGAGATTCCTTAAGGAATATAGAATGCATAAATCACGTGTTATGATTTAAAATTCTCGAGAATGTAAATTGATCTAATTGAGCAAATCAATGGAATGGAATAATGTAAATGTTTCGATATCTTTAAGGTATAAGAAATGTGGGTTTATATTTCACTAACCCATCGAATACAAGTTTAGTTGGTTTTGCAGATGCAGGATATATGTTTGACTCTCACAATGGTTGATCTCAAAATGGATATGTATTTACAAGTAGAAGAACAACAATCTCATGGAGTTAAATAAAGCAGACAATCTCAGCAACGTCACCCAACAATGCAGAAATTCTAGCGATCCATGAAGCAATTCAAGAATGTGTTTAGTTAAGAAGTGTGATACAACACATACGTAGATCATGTGGTATTTTTCAGAGAAGGAGACAACAACAATTTTGAATGAAGATAATGCAGCATGCGTTGCTTAAATTAAAGAAGTTCGTTCAAGTGACAATTTGGTGGGATCTATTTACCAAGGCACTTCATATCTCAACATTTAGGAAGCTAAGTTACAACATTGGGATGCTTCGATTCAAAGATCTGAAGTGATATAGTTATCAGAGGGAGATAATACACGCTGCACTCTTTTTTCCTTAGTCATGGTTTTGTCCCACCGGGTTTTCCTGACAAGGTTTTTAATGAGGCAGCAATTCTTAAGTGTATTAGAAAATATGGACATCCAAGAGGGAGTGTTATGGATCATTATTAGTGGATGTCCATATAGCCCATAATAGGCCCACGGCCCATGTTAACTATTAGGGTTTTGCCCTAATGTTTGTCTATATATACTCTTGTAAATCTTCTAGTTAATAATAAATTGAAGAATACTTTCATTCCCTCTATTATTGTTCACAACAATTTGTGTATTTTATAGATAAGAGACATTACATGAGCCATGAGGTAATGAAATTCCTGCATTGGTAGCCCATTTGTAATATTAAAATTTCCAAGTGGATGTTGAAATAAGTGTCACTGATTTAGTAAAATAATAAATAAGAAAAGAAACTTATTAGGGACAAGGGAGCACAATTAGGACTTGACATATGATTTTGATAATTGTTCTTATTGATGGTCAAGTATAATCATGGAAAGTTGCCAATATTTTAATTCGAGTTGAACTGTCATTAACTAGCAGTATAAGAAAATTTCTCCATTGTGGGAATATAGTATACATGTAGACTTGTTTTTCAATTGCAATCGGTTAGAAAGGAGCTTCAACTAGTTCAATCAAAACAACGGTCGGTTGGGTAAGCAGGATTCAAAAAAAAGTGATGCCCGGCTCGAGGAACAGAAACTACACAAAGGGGTAGACACATAGAACAAGCCAATTAAGCTGACAAGAGATGGACTAAGAGACGAAGGAATAGCAACCGACATGTGCAAAAGATGAATATGATCTAGAGCCTAGCGAGCGACCTTTCGTTTAAAACATTTGGTCGTATGTGTGTCGCTTGGTATAACGAGAACTAGACTTCACAGTTTTGGTTGATACGGTATAAAAAGCATTTGCGTAAAACCAATTGAAATTAATAGAGAGCACAAAGACCACCTTCAACATCAGATCATAAAAAATTTATACTTGTTTTGGGTAGGGGCCGCGCGAACGCAGGCCCCCACTGCAACAAATTATGACGTAGGCTCGACCACTTGGGCCGACCTTAGGCAGGCACCCCTCCTAAGTGCAATGGAGGTCACCAACCTAGGACATGGACCTTCTTGATCATCCATAGACCCCGTCCAGGTAAGTACCTTTCCAAATAGCCACCTTCCCTTTTTATAATACCTCGTTAGCCTGTCTTTGCTCTCCCCACCGATGTGGGATTCCATCAATTTATAGAGTATTGATTCGAGTAGAAATTACATAGAATTATCAATCTGCTAATCTTTCAGATGACAAATGTTACAACACAAATGTATATCATTGATGTATATCGTATATTCAGTCATTGAATTGGTTTCTAAATGAATGTGATTTCTTTAGTAGTAAGTTGGTTATATACAGTATCTATACTTATGTACCATGTGGCATCTATATTTATGTACCATATGACATCTCGACCACTCGAGTGTTCATTGAAATCCTATTGGTCTTCATCTTCAAGGGAGCGCTTCTTTGCACTTAAGTTTTGTTTAAGGCTTTCTGGTAAAGGAGGCGTTCTTCCTCTTCTGAACAAAACAGCAAGCGCCCTCATCTTTTGGCACAAATCAAATACCTGCAATTCATATTTTCATGTAAACATCAATAGATGTGTTTAATGTATGAATGAGAGATAACTATTTCTTTTCAAATAATTATGCTTTTAGACGGGTATATACGCAATTATGCATACATAGACCCACAACCCATATCCTAAATTTTTAGGCTCGTTGAATCCTGGTAACTATTGCAAGATACATATGCAAGTAGATGGTTATGTTATCATTATAAGTGAAAACATAGGCTGGCTGAACCGGATTCATGTAAGAAAGTGTATATTTAACACTGGTTGAAACAGGCCGGGTATAGTTAACCTAAAAATTGATTTTGTCCAAGTTTTATAATTTATAGATAGTAAATGTGTAAAATACTATAAAATTACTGTAAATGAACGATTTATGAAGTTGGTTTTAGCTAAACTTATGTGACCCATATGAAATAAGACACGGCCCTATAAGTTAATAGGTTGAAAGCCCCACATCTATTAATTGTTGTATAGTATTACTAATATTCTGACGTAAAGGCTCAAGAATCAATGGCTGTGGTATGTCCATCTAGTAACTTTCTTGTTTTTAAACACTGATTTTGCATTCTTATTTTGTCTTAATTTAAACTAAATCATCATTTTGCATGATAAAATTGCCTCAGTCAACCAGCGAGTAAGCAGATTTAAAGTTCTTACCGATGAAGCTTCAATCTCTGCAACCCCTTCACAACCTTGACCTCCACCTTGCAACAAGTCACAGTATTTTGCTGCTTCAGTCTCGTCTTCAAATACCTTCAATAACATTGTATTTTGTGTGAATATACCAAAAGTTTACCTGGAGAGCATATTATCGTCTAATATCATAAATCGAAAGTATATGGATGCATATATATGATGTAACTTACAAGCACTCCATCCCTCACATCCTCAACAAGCATCTGGAATTTATCTGTAGCTGGTTTCTTTGTCTGATTTCTTAACTTACGTCCTTTGGAAAACAACATACCAAGTTCCCTTTCGACTTCACTGTTATTATTCAAACGGAATTTTAAGAAGAGAGTACAAGGATAAAACAGACTGGAGCTGAAAAATGTTGGTCAAAACAGATTGGAGCTGAAATTATGTGTGTGTGATGTGTAACAGGTCAAAACAGGTTGGAGCTGAAAAATGTTGGTCGGGTTTGTTGACCTTTTCCATTTTAGCTTAATTTTCTGACATATTGAGATAAAACAAAAACCCGAATCGACTCATTCATTAGTAAATGGGTTAAACTGAAACCACTTAGAAAAGTTGCAAAATACAAAATTACTCTTCCCTTGTTTAGAAAATTTTAGGTGGAGTCTGCATTGTTTATTTTTTGTCGCAAGAAAGAAAGGCCAAATGTTACGCATGTGGATGACGGCACAAGGATATCATATAAGGATAACTATCGTAATGTTTAGGATATGTGTTGGAGTCGTGCTAGGATATGTGTTGGAGTCATGTTAGGATAAGTATTTGTGTTTATATGAGATTATCTCATAAGCGTATTCCCTGCGCCAAACCGGAGCCATTGTTATCCTATTGGCTCGTTCCATCCCCTGAACCGCGGGTGTGTAACACCAAATATGCAAAAGTGCAACTTAGCACTTATCAGATGAAAGAAACAAGCAATATAGGAAGTATAAAAGGAAAGCTCTTACATTATGAAAATTTAGTATGATTCTTATTTCTATTTGTGAAGAAAAAAGTCCCAAATTTGTTTTCTTTTTTCTTGCTAAAGAGGGTTTGGAAACATATTAATGTTCCTCTCTCTTTTTCTCTAGGTGTTTGTCTGAAACTCACAAACATACCCTGTGAGAAGGTGTATATACATACAAACAATTGCAAAAAGACCAGAAGTGAAACCTGCGATTCATCCGGGTTTTCATTGTGCATAGTTGGTTTTCCCTGCGGGTTAATACATATACAGGTTTTGAATCTCCTCTCCATGGGTTGGCTTCCAATACTGGATCAACAAATAAAAAAATGTTTGAGCCATTTAAGAAAGTAGAAAAGACATTGTAAACAGTAGACAAATACAGGGAAAGGATATAAATCAAGACAGTAGAAAAGACTTTGATGAGCCTGATATCCAAGAATATAGCTAAAACACGACCACTGTATTAAGTATTAACAAAGTCTAACTATTGCTTAATTTATCTCCCAGTGTACATTTACATCTTTTTGCCTCATCGGTTCAAAACACATTACTATTGTATGTTCCATGGTATGAGGCGAAATTTCATGAGCAAAAAGAATAATTCAACCTTAGTTGAAGCTCCAATGAAGTTTATAGTTTTTTTCGGCCAAAAAAAAGGAATAATCAACAAAACGGTAGTGATTCACATAAATTTGGAATATTAAGTTCAGAGTTACAAACTAGAATCATGTCAAAGTTAGCTACGACAACAAAGAAGCAAGTAGCAACAATACAAACGTTTCCACCGAACATGACTTGTGAGAAAGTCACTTCCATTTTCAAATATACATTAGTTAAAAAAACGTGCTGCTTTTAGACGTAAAATACATAAATACAGTAATACTAATAATAGACACCCATTCAACTAATTATAAAGTCACTACCTAGTTACTGCAAAATGAACACAATCAAAGGCATCAAAAGTTTGCGTTAGCAAATTCGTAACACAATAGAATCGAAAAGTGGAGTTTCAAACATTCAACGAACATTCATAACACGACCTTGTCAGATCAATCGACATATTTGTACTAACATATTCCAGTCCATCCATTCAATAATCCCAAAGAACTCTCTGTACCTCCAAACTCTAAAAGCAAAATCATACCAATCCAGCCTAGATAAACTTACACAAAACAACACTTACACCAAATAAATAAAAAGGAGCCTTATATTCAATTTCATGATCCCAGTGTTAATAATTAATACACACAAACGTTAGTAAAGTTTACGAAAATGTACGCCTAAGTTACTCACCTTTTTTATTGTTCACTTGAGTTACTGACCTTTAAGTTAACCTGCTATACAGATTACTATAAATTTCTGACCGGTTATTGCAGGTCATAAATCATCCATGGAGTCATTTTTGTCCATGGAGTCATTTTTGTCTTTTTTTTTTTTTTTTTT
>LBNU01035606.1:83821-122402 GCA_014162995.1 Artemisia annua
TTTTTTTTTGTTTCGTATTGTATTTTAATTTCCTAATGTAACGCTTTTTTTTTCGTAATGTAATGTTTTTTTTTTTAATTCGTAATGTAATATAATTTTAGATTTAATGTTATGGTTTTATAAAAAATGAAGTATTAGTTTTAGTCTAGGGTTTAAATTGAAAATATATGGTAAGTTGAGTTATTGTGAGTTATTGTTGTGGCCTTGTGGGTGTTGAGTTATTGTGTTAAGTTATTGTGTTAAAGCTGACGTGGCGCTGACGTGGCGCTGAGTTATATTATAACTTGAGTCATGGCTGCGGATGCTCTAACTGTCAAAGGGTTTCTGCTTTTTAATAGAAACATTGGTCTCATAGTCTCATTCTAACATACTAAAAAACTAACAATTCCTCTCTGTTTTTCTTGTGCCTAGAAACTAAGGTAGCGTTTAGTTGTAGAAAAAAATTTCTTGTTTTTTCATTTCTAGATTCGTTGAGAAGGGAATGGTTTTTCTTTTCTAGAGAAGAGTTCAGAATTTTGAAAACCCGTTTACCCTGGATTGCGACGGTGGGCGGTGATGGCGAGGATGGAAGGTGGAGATGTTACCAATGGTGATTAGGGTTCAAATGAGATACTTAAATGTTAGATAGAAAAATCCCTGTCTTTTTTTTTTTTTTTTTTTTTTTTTTTAGAGAGAAAAAATTTGGAGAATGATAGATAGGGGTTTTCATTTTTCTACGTAAAATATGAAAAGCGAGAATTTCACTTTTTTTGAAAATTGTTGGAAAAAAGTGTGACTAAACGGGTTTCAGTTTTTCCATTTTCTTATGAAAAAAATCGAGTATTTCTCTCCAACTAAACGCACCTAAGTGATTGATTCTCTTGAATTATCCCAATAAGGATTTTGTGATACCTAGGCGGCTAGGCGGTCGAATACTTTATTCGGAAAGTGATCTTACACGATTCTCGTAAAATATCCAAGATTATTATCACACCCTTACCCAATTTCTAACATAAGCTAACATAGATTAATATGAGCTTAATTATATAATACATATATAGTAGTACCATCATAACTGCTGGAGTCAAAAGACTGTTGGAGATGCCTTCTCATATCATAAGCACGAGAGGAAACCTGCTCCACAAACTCATTCGAGCTACCTGGTATACTCCCATCCAATCTCATCGCCTTATCAACCTCATCCTCCTCTTCTTCATTACCATTTCCACCACCGCCACGTGTCCCTAAGGCAAAGATTCTGCTACCAAACATTCTTAAGTTAGGTCTACAACGTGACGTCATCATCAAGGACGAGGTTGATGATCGGAGGTGGTGACGGAAGGGTGGTGTGATCACTGAAGTTGATAGTGATTCCATTATTGGAGAGGTGGTGGTTGTTGGTGGTTGTGTGTGTGTGTTTTTTAAGGTGTGTTTAGTGTGTGTGTGATGGCTTGAAGGAGCGAAAGACACGGAATCTCTTATTAATCTTGTGTTGTGTACTTGTGTTGTGTGTGAGATTCTCTTTATTATTGGAAGTTTGGTACTAGAATTTTTATTTTTATTATTATTATTATTATTATTATTATTATTATTATTATTATTATTATTTTCATTTTTATGTTGGAGGTTTTTAAGTTGAGTTTTGATTCTACAGTCAACGTGTTAGGTAAGCCACCGAAGTCTCGAGGGCAGTCTACGAGACCCGTTGATTATCAGCGTTACATCAACTTTCTCTTCACAATCAACTTCATTACCTCCGAAACATGTCACTCTTAAACACAAATATACACCCTCAAAACACACACAAGCAAATACACACTTAAGGGTAATAGGGTATGTTTGCGATACAAGATTGTTAGAGAGATTATAAGCTACTTAGACAATAATCTTTGTTTGATAGACATAACTTATAAGAGATTATAAAAGAAATAATCTTCAATAGTCACTTAAAACCAAAGGTTATTTCATGTAGCTTATAAAAATAATCTCTTTTTATAATCTTCATCTCCATGATTTTTAGTTTCAGCAACAGTTACTTTTGCCAAACATACCCTTGGTGCCAACATATTTTATAAAATTCATATTGACATAAAGCTAATTAGAGCATTTGGTACAGTGACCTGTGAATATCAGTGCCATCCACTTCATGTCAGCATGACACTAACAATAACATCGAATCTTCACATTTCACTCGTACTTATACCACTGAAAAGTGGATCTACCGAAACATACACTTAAAAGTAGTGTTGTCCGGCCAATAACAGTGAGTTAGGGTGCGAGATGACATTTGATGTCATCAAATAACACTGATAATGACATGGTGATACCGTATTCTCCGCATTCAGAAATACCCGAAGTTTGATCTTGATCATAAATATGCCACACTTAGGAATGATCGCCTCACGAGACCGAGGTCGTTGTTTTTATAATTTCATTGAGTATTAGAATCACATAATTTTACAAAATAAAATTCACAAAATGATGTGTCATGTTAATATGTGCTAGTAGTATTCTTTCGCTTTCTTTTTAAATTATCTCATATTTGTAGCCAATAGTCACTAAGACACATCATTTTATGAATTTTGTTGTGAAATTTATGTGATTCTAGCATATCTCTTCATTTCTCTAGTCGGTGCAAATTTAGACCATCCGTAATAACAACTTGAAGACCGAGTCGTGTAACTAAATTTGTAACAAGGACGCTGACCACTGGAGCATTAGTCCAATGGGTGGAGCTCTCGTGCTTGAGTCAATAGACCCGGGTTCGAGTCTCATTCTTGGCATTTGCTTCAGATAGGTACCTGTCTCCGCAAAACCTATGGGCACATCGGAGAGACTTTGTGGAATAAGAGATCGAGGGTTGAGTCTCGGCTCGTCTCACTCCAGGTGGTGCTCCTCTGGCCAGGAGAGTTGTTGGAGCTATCTTGTGGGGTGGACAATAGCCGGTGCCAAAAGGCACCCGGGATCAGGGTGTTCCCGCCAATCTACACCTTTTGTGGAACTAGGACACTGGCTTTGAGAATGATTTTATTTGAGTAGTGCTACATCCACAAAGGATTTACAAAAAGAAATCTACAAAAGAGATGTGTCATGTGTTGATTGGTGTGTTTGAATATGTTTTCCCTCTCTTTTCTTTGCCCCACCAATCAACGCATGACACAACTCTTTTGTGAATTTATTTTTGTAAATCTTTTAGTGGATGTAGCACTACTATTTTATTTTTAGAAAAAGTGGCTCAGTTGGCATGTAATTTTCCGACTTTATAGACTGCTCTGTAACACTCATGATTCTAGTAAATCATTAAGCTCTCCTTCATTGTAGCTTATATGGCTAGACCGGATAGCCTCAAGGAATTTGTAGCTAGCGAGATATGAACTTGAGAACTCTTTCTCAGACTTCCAAGCTTTTTACCACTCGACTGCCCTTAAGGTTACTCCTATGAAAGAGTGTAATGCATTGTGGTGTATGATGTAAGCGCTAATCCTGCATCGAAGATTATTGTCTCATATGATAATTCAGTTTTGTTAATTGCACCGTGTGCTGAGCTGATACAATTTTAAGAATGTGTCTCTAGCCGCAATAGCAGCGAGCAATCTATAAGATGATAAAGATAATGAGAATATGTGCCCCCCACCCCACAAAAATGGGACAAAGGGATCAACTCCATGAGCTGAAGAATTTAGACCAAAATTGAGCCTGGAAAAATTACAGTATGTTGTCACCGGCCGTCCCTTTGAGCCAATATTTTAGGAGGAAACAAGTGGTGGCTGCATTGTGATAATAAGGTTATTTGTACACTACCAACCATGTTAAAAATTACAACATTTTTGGTATAATTGAAAGAAATAACCGCAAAATATATGCACCAATTTGTTAGTGTAAGCTCACCAGATGTTCAAATGAGAAGATGAAGAATGGTGGTAAATAGCAAAAAGAAGAAATCAAACTTGAAATTAATCTTACAACAAAGCTTCAAACAAGAGATTATGTCTAACTTTCCAAACACAGGGTTCATAACAATATATGTACACTGAATATAGTGAATATGTTCAACTGTGATTTGTTAATGAGTAAGCTTGAACCACAAGATGAAGATGATAGCAAGCACAAGGGCTCCAATGACAGAACCAAGGATCCACTTGTTCTTTGACATCCTTCTTGACATTGATGTTAACACTTTTTTGCTCTTGTCAATCGCATCATCTACACCATGAAGCTGCCAAAACAAGTACATGATGTGTTAACAAGAATCAGTTAGGTACTCAAACTATATGCAAAAGTTTGTTATCTCGCCGAAAGTTAATAGATATACCCTAATCGAGTCTCTTTAAGACTTGGCTTAAAGACAGATGTTAGCAGAATGCGTATTTTGACTTACAGACAATATAAAGTAAGAGAGATGTTTAAAACTCTCTCCATTGAGTTAACAAATGAGATAGGCCCATCAACCAAAATAAAAAGAACCCATGTCTCCAAGGTGGGAGAAAATAAAACCTAACTAAACAACCATAAGCTATGGTCATGTTTGATAAGGCTTGTGTTTTTTGTTTGCAGTTTTTGTTTAGCAGAATGAGTTCAACAGAACTATGTTAGATACCTCAACTTATAGTTTTTCTTTATTCAATTATCTGTAAACAAGGAGATTTCAAGCTCATGTTCACAATCTATACCTATCCTTACAAGTGTGTGCGAGTCTGTATAGTCCATTTGATGCAATAACATTCCTAAATTGACACCCTTTTCAATGCCACAAAATAGGAGGAGATGTGCAGCTGTAAAATACCTTAGCATGGGAATTAAGGAGAGTCTCTCTTTGTTGATGCAAATCTTGAAGAATTGAGACGCCAAGCTCCTCCGTTTCAAACACAGCTCTCCTGCTTTCCTTAATTCTCTCACTAGACTGATTTAGCCTCTCAGTTGACATTTCCAGTCTTTCTCGTTGACCTGCAGAAGCCTGTAGATTATCCATTAGTGAAAATTTGTTACACCGAATATACTTGGGACACAAAATGTCCTGAAAATTTCATTAATCTGCCTTCCATTAGAGAAAATTTCTTTTATATACAATGCTAACACAGCATCATTTGTTTGATCATTTTGAGGGAAAAAAAAGATCTCATTGTCTATTGAGCAGCATATACTTATAGTTATAAATTTTTCAATACTTCGGGTGAGATAAAAGCCTACCAGGGCGAAATGGTTCTTCACACAGAACATAAAATATAAGAGAACAAAGCAAAAAATGCAGAACGGCCTTGTGAAAATACTATATATGAAAGGCATGCATGTGACTTATTCAAATGACAAAAACATCAAAGGAGCCGGTGAAAAATAGAGGTGGCAATTTCGATCCCTTAACTAATAAGTGGATAGATTTGTGTTATGTAATGGTTTTATTAAAAAGGGGTCATATCAAGCAAAAATTAGCTAAAATGAATCAGATCAAACACTTTGAAAGTCACCCAACGCCTATTTATTATGCTTACAGGTTATAACCTCCTATACTGTTTCATTTTAAAACAAGCTAGATTGTTATTGAGATAACGTAGTTTTTTAATCATATATAAACGCATTAACTATTGATAAGATAATGTACAAAATGTTGGTGGGTCAACCAAATGAGCCCGTTTTGACACATTACCCAGCTTGCCCACCCCACCCATTTTGCAATGTAGCAAGAATGTGGATTTACCATATGGGCATTGGCCATTCCAGACTCCAGCAACTCTTCGTGTGCGGTGGATTTAGCTGAAGCAAGTTTTTTAACTTCCCTTTTCAATTTAGTCAAATCAGATTTGTATTCTCGAAGCTTGGCAAGCAGCATTGCCTTCACACTTGGCTGCAAACTTCTAGCCTCAAGATCCATTTTTCTTATCTGAAACAAGTTTTCTTATGTATATTATATACTGGAACTGCAGGAAGTTGCATAAAAACACAGATAAGAGGTATATTCATTACCAGAACATCAGCCTCATCTAATCCAGACTGTAATTCTATAATCTCTTTGTGTTTTTGATCTGCATATCATGTTGGTGCAATAAAATATCAGTTTCCATATAGGCAGTATAACATAGATTACAGCAGTCCATTTTTTTTACACAGAATAGCGAGTGAGCAATGAACAACATGTACACAATCATACACCCAAGCTCGGCATTCCCAGATCAAAACTTGTGACTAATACGTAGGACTTCACAAAGAAGGCTAACCAGAAGTAAAAAAAACAGTGAAACTAACTGCAACCACAAAACCGAACATGTGTATTTATGGAAGAGCTTAATCATTAGTCAAATGTAATCTTAAGACGAGTTTTTAGGAAACACTAATGTGGCCTTAGGACCTTCTTGTGATTACATCTTCTAATCAGATGTTTAGTGGAGCTTCCAGTATCCGTGTTGTTATTTTTATCTTATGTGCAACTATGTTGATATACTAACATGATGTTGATTATTTGATATAGTGTAATATATTCTATAGTAATGAAACATCTATAAATAATTAAATACAACAGAAACATAATCAGCATACACAAATATCAAGGAAAAATTAGATCTTGATCCCCCTATTCAAATTTTGCTTAACATAGCTGAAAGCTGAACAGCCATTAAGTAGACTAAGAAGCTAAATCAGATTCAGCAGTAGGGCCACTAGGTGGAACTGGACCAAAAGGTGTTAACTTAACGCTTTATTTGTAGATTGAGGTACATCTTGTGGAACTGTCTATGACAAGCACTCGTAAAGTGTTGACAGATATACAGCAACCAACTAACCATAGGTACAAAATTTGTCAAATCCGTTTGCATTTATTAAGTGACTTCCAAGTTCCCACAGATTGAACCGCTACAAATGTCACTCAATGGATATAGACTAGAATTCAGTGACTGTTGTAACCATAGCTACATTACACATTAAAAATTCTGGTTTTCGAGAAAATTTGTTCTTAAGGATGTTTCTACAATCGTACTACCTATAATTTGAGCCCCACACATTCTATCTTAATTACGATCAAGTGCAAACAAGACATTCTCTTCAAAACTCAACTCAAACTTGCTACACAGCTTTTAACTTTGTTATACATGCATAACATATTACGGACATCAACTGAAACAAACAAATGATAGCCTGCTGATTAGCATATATTCATAATAGAACACAATCACAACCGAAAGAAATCATACTGAGAACATAAGACAGTAAACTTGCGTTCAAAATTATCTCATACCTCCATCAATAACAGAAGCAGCAGCACCACATTTTCTCGACAAATTGGTCGACAGCTCACAATACTGCCGCTCGTATCCTTCAAAAACCTCACTCATCTCTACTCTACTCTACAAAATACCCTTCAATCACACAACCTGTTTCACATTCGAATCCAAAATCATAATCATTTCATATCACACAAATCGCTTCCTAAAGCACCACTGCTTTTGTAAATAAGCTGTTATCTCACGAAAAAAGCAGTCTGAAATAAACAATCTCTACATCAACAAAATTGCTTATTTGTATAAATAAGAAATCAATTATTCGAACTGTATGAGTCAATTATATATAAATCACAGCCACAATGATTTCATATTACACAGATCCCTTCCTAAGGCTATGTTTGGCAAAAGTAGCACTAGCTAGTGGTAGTTGTTGTACTAACTTTGTAAGCTAACAGTAACAGTTGCGTTTGGTAACATAGCTATAGGTTTAATTATAAAGTATAAAATGACGCTAATACTATACGCTTCTTTTCATATAGGAGCATTTTGGCAAAATCTAAAACCTAAAGATTCATGCATTCCGAGACAAGCGGTATATTCTAAACGCTAAACACTCCAAAAGTCTAGGTCGCGCCTAAAACACCTTATTGCTTTTCTAAATAAGCTATTCACATCACAATAAGCTGTTTAAATATTGTAAAATTGCTTATTTTAGTAATAGAGGTTACCTATAGTTGTTTGTTGTTTAAAAACGTTGAGTAATATAGCTATAGCTGTAGTTTAAAGTAGAAAAAAAATGCTAATACCAAACGCTTCTTTTATTAGCGTTTTTTCAAACATAATCCAAAACCTAAACATTCATTCCCATACAAGCATTCTACTCTAAACGCTCCTAAAAGCTCAGTCACCAAATACCCTCCTCCTACTCTTCTAAATAAGCTGTTTACCAAATAAACCCAACAAAAAGTCGCCTCGCTTACATCAACAAATTGCTTATTTTTTTTGTACCCGAGCTGACATAGTTGTGTCTATACTTATAACAAACTATAAAATGACGCTAATAGTAAACGCTTTTATTATTACCATTTCAAATACAAGCGTTTAAACAAAAGCTCCTAAATCACCACCAAGGTGTTTTGAATACTAATCCTGAAAATAAGCAGTTTAGAATAAGCAATCCTTAGATAATCAAAACTGCAGCTTATATGTGAAATCGAACTGTACGGATCGATTACTGAAAAGAGGAATCTAGATAAGAAGTGGATTAATATAGTGAATCCCTAATTATGTGAATTGTGATCTGGTTAATCAAACATGTTATATAATAACTATATAATAACTGAATCACAACCACAATCATTTCATATTACACAAATCACTTCCTAAGGCTATGTTTGAAAAAACTAACACGTAGCTGTTAGCAGTAGCCTGTAACTTTGTAACGTGACAGTACCGGTTTGTTATATAAGGGGGCGTTTGTTTAAGCTTATATGTGGGCTTATGAGCTTATTGGATTTCGGCTTAAATTTCATAATCCCCAATTTTTCAGTTTATTTTGAGACTTATAGGCTTATATAAGTTTATCATAAATAAGCTGGAAAATTGAAGATTATGAAATATACGCCGAAAAACAAATGAGCTCATAAGCCCACATATAAGCTTAAACAAAGACCCCCTAAAGGCATTTGGTAACATAGCTATAGCTGTAATTATAAAGTGTAAAATGACGTAAAAGCTAAATGCTTCTTTTATCATCGTTCAAATAGGAGCCGTTAAACAAAATCCAAAACCTAAAACCTAAACTTGCCGTTGCTAAACAAGCATTATATTCTAAACGCTAAACTCTTAGTCGCCAAACACGGCCTAAAACACCTTATCGCTTTTCTAAATAACGTGTTCACAAAAATAATCCCTCACAATAAGCAATTAAATTGTTAAAAAAAGTATTATACTTGCCACTGTTTCATCTTCTGGGTAGCGAACAATTTTTTTTCACTTTGAGGGTAATATTCTTTCAAATTCATCCTCTTTAGTGTAATATGTGACATTTTTGCCCTTCGGGAAAAAAAATTTGTATTAGCTACGAGGGGCAAAAATGTCCAAAAATTCCGCAAAATACCCTAAAGATCGAAAGAAAATTACCCTCAAAATGAAAAAAAATAGTTCGCTACCCAGAAGATGAAATAGTGGCAAGTATAATACTTTTTTTAATAATTTGCCCTTTAAATAAGCTCACTTACATCCACAAAATCGCCTTACTTGCTGTATAAATTGCTTATTTTACTAATAGATGTTACCCGTACTTGTTTCTTTTATAAAAACGTTTAGTAACATAGCTATAGCCGGAATTACGTATCAAAACAACGCTAATCGTTTCAAATTGGAGCGTTTAAACGGTACTTATAAACGCTAACAACAACAACAAAACAACAATTACAACTAAACCTAATCCCAAAAGCTAAAAGCTCCTAAACGCTCCTAAAAGCTCATAAAATAAGCAATCCTTACAACAAGAAAACTGCAGCTTATATGTGAAACCGAACTGTACGGATCTAATACTGAAAAGAGGAATCTATATAAGAAGTGGATTAATATAGTGAATCCCTGATTATGTGAATTGTGATCTGGTTAATCAAACATGAGTATATTATATTATATTAATGTTTGATTTAATTTATGATTACTTACCGAAGGAAGAGTATTTTGAGGAAGATCTTGACGATGAAAATGTTTGTTTGTTGAGAAGTGCTCACGAGTTGAATAGAATAATATTTGGGGGAAGGAAAAGGAAGGTGGGGGCAGACTTTCTTGATGCCGGTAAAAATGTACTGTAAAACTTTATTTACTCCATGTAATAAAATGATTGTGTTTGGGACCGAATCGAACCGAGAAACTGGACGGACCGGACATGACCGAACACATTTCAGGGTCCTTGGTCCATCACTTTTCTCATATTTTGTCTTCGGTTCGGCCTTATGCACAATCGATCATTTTGCTTTGTTGGGCCGAACATATTTCAGTTCGATTCACTTTCCTCATATTTTGTCCTCGGTTCGGTATTACGCACAATCGATCATTTTGCTTTATTGGACCTGGACCGAGCATTTCAGTTCGGTCATCGGTCCGATGCTTTGAGCAGTGGCGGACCCAGGATTTTCCAAGGCGGGGGGCAAAAAAAACTTTTTTGATAAAAATTTGTGATGCATCTTAATAAAAAGGTCATAATTTTTTTTTAACACTAAAAACTAAGATTTTTACATTTTTTGCTTCAAGGTGGGGGGGCAATTTGATTTTTTTGGAAGGGTGCACTTTAATAAAATGGTCCCAAAAAAATTTTTTTTACACTAAAATCTGAACTTTTTCGGCGAGTCGTGGAGGGCACCGCCCCCCCAAAGTCGAAGCCTAGGTCCGCCCCTGGTTTTGAGCCAAATCGATTTTTGGTCTGATTCAATTTGGTCGGTATAGTCTGGTTTTCAAACCATGCTAACCCTATTTGGGGATGTGTTGCGTGATAAAATAAAATTTTTGCACCATGTATCATGTAAATGAGACACTCCTAGTCGATTGATTTAAATGAGTCGAGCTCAAACTGCTCGAGTTCATTTTTTAGTCGAGTTCAAGCTTTAAAACACTCGACTCGAGAGGCTCACGAGCGTTATTGACTTTCGATTAAATTACACTTTTACCCTTTTATATGCATTCACTTATTAGTTTTCGTAAAAATCGAGTATAGTTCAAGCTTATTGGAAATAATCGACCTCGAATCGAGTTTTGACCTTGGGTTTTAGATGACGCTTCGAGGCTGGGATCGAAATCAAAAACTGGATCAAGCTTGAGTTTTAGTGTTCGAGCCGAGCTCGAGCTTGGAAGTACTCGGTTCATTTACGACCCTAATTTATGTAACTCAAAAATCAAAATTATCTTAATATAACCCGTCGTATAAAATACAAGTAATATGTCGATATATGTTTGGCAAAACTAACAGTAGCGTAAAGCTATGGCAACAGGTTGTAGTAGTGTTTATATTACAATGCTTTTTTGAGTAACATTTGTAAAACTAGCGTTTGTCAGCGTTTAAACAACATCGAAAGCACTACACCCACTACTTGTGAAATAAACGTTATGTTTTGAATGCTAAACACTAATTGTTAGTTATGTCTTCAAAATGATGATGTATATTAAATAATGATTTACACCAAACTTCGACTATATGCGTTGGTTAGTCATAACATTGTAGTAGTTATACTCTTATACTCTTATCTATTATTCATGAAAGTTTAATGTATAAATCGGTAAATGAATGAGCTTTTTTTTATTCATATCATTCGGGTGGACGAATCTTTGACCCATATATACATGGCCTAACCGGGGTATCCCGTAACCAATTCCAACCATTTTTGTGGCTTACCCCTAATAATTAAGTGCGGTTTAAACCTTGATCTCTTGTTAGGATATGAAAGTGTCTGACCGGGGTATACCGTAACCATTCCAACCATTACCGCTGGGCCACCTTGTTGGTTGTTCTAAGAAAGTTAAATGTGTGCTCATTGTATAAGATCAAGTGATCAACCTTCACATCAGTTCATTGAGTCGAGTTCAAGGTTTGATAGCAATATCAAGCGTTTCAAAACTGTAACTTCTCAAAGATTTGTATGTAAGGTAAGGTTCTCATAGCCTTTTTGCCTATTTCCGATATCCTTTCATCGTAACGACGTAATTTTTTTTTTTTTTTTTTTTTTTTCTCTTTTTGTTCTTTCGTCAAAATTAGATGGATAATTTAAATCCTCGAGTTTGACTGTACCAGCCAGAATTATAACTTGGTTTACTAGATATGTTGATGATATTGATTTAGTTTGTGACTTTGTGGCTTACATGACACACGAATGTCTTGGAAAAATGAAGGATCATTATTCCCTTTGATCAACCCTTACTGATAAAATAAGAAACAGATAACATATGTAGCAACTGTGCTGAGATATACACTCCATGATTAATAAAGTTAAGATCGAATTGCAAATTTCAAATGCTAGAAGTTCCTTTATTTATGAGTTGATTCTACATCAGACATGGTGTCTTATGCTAAAGATTTGGATACTTAAAAAGGGGCTTGCCGATATCCTGAAAACAAAAAGTTCTTTTGATCGACTCGCCTTGTGTCTGCGCGTGAGACATTTCATATGAACTTTGTGTATTAGAAAATCCAAAATACTGATACAAAGCGAAGCACGGGAGTCCATCTGTGATTCCCTACTAATCACGTGGAATGAACCTTCATAATTAAAAATAGTTGCATCTCAAGTCATTTATGTAATTTGCATGAATTCCTGTTAGAAATCCCCAAACTAGTAACATGTAAAGCCGTGTAGATATTTAAGACATTAGGGATAACTGATCAACCACTTCAAACAAGTTTCAAAATTGTTGACGTTTTACTTTGAGTGAACATGATTAGCATAAATGCAGTTATATTCGAATAGGCTCAATAGGAAGAAAGAAAATGTACACTCTGATAAAAAGCTTTATGCAGAATCTTGCATGGCCCAGACTTGATGTTTGGCAAATCAGTGGGACTATCAATCGAGCAAAGTCAATAACGCTTTGATTCAATGATACAAGTCGCATAACGTTGGTCAAAACTAAGCAATCTATTGATTTTTTTTATTGTGTTTTTGGTTCTGCTTCCATCGATTTTTCTTGTACGGAGACGCATTCAACTAGTTTGTGTCGTGTTAGATCCAGAATCTTAGTAAAACATGACAAGGTAATGCAAAAAGCTACATAACCTTATTTGAGCTAAAAAAAAGTGGACATGTTAGTGCATTATGTGGCAATACAGATAATCATTTAGATAGTTGTCTGTTACTTACTCAAATATGTATATATCTCTCATAATGTAATTGTCTCGTCCGATGTAACAAAACTATGCTTGTTCAAACGGACAGAGTTCACGCACGCTTAGTTTTGTATCATTAGCTTTATAAAATCGTTTTCTCATCTTGCAGAATGCAGGCGAATTGCAATCTGTAAAAATCATTTCACATAATGTAAAACCTAAAAATCATAAACGTGTGAAAAGACCAAAATACCCCTAGAACTAAAATTCTTAATAAATACTTATAAATACCAAGATAAGCCTTAACAACTTTAAAATTTACAAAGTCTAACCAATATAAATCGAGTAGCTATGCAATCTACATTTTTATGTCCCTAGAAATTGTATTACACGTTTAAATAAAACAAAGGGATCCGAAACTATTATGTTAATTATACATAGTATAATATAAGATAAATATAAAGTGAATTTGAGTGGGACTTGAACTTTCTTTGGCCCATTGAAATCCTTAACCGACTATGCTACTCCTAAACACCATATATTCGGTTCTAATCCATTCCAATTCACTTTTACGAATATTCTGTAATCCCTAACTCTCTCAAAAAGAATTCGGTGGTACTTTGAGCTTATTAGTCGATCCAGTACAAGGTTTGTCCAAGGTTGTGGTTCTTGTTTTTGTTCCTACTCGACTAGCCAAAGTGGTGGTAAATTCTAATAATCCTTTTCTTGTTCCTTTGAATTAAAAATAAAAGTATGCATGAGTTATATGTAATTCGATTAACATATATAGATAAGTATACGTATAAGATAAAGTTGAAACACATAAAATCATAAACTATTTGAACACTTAGTCGAATTATAATTAGTATGAATAACAGGTTGTAGTTGTTTTTTTTTTATTGCATGTCAAGTCAAGTTTAAGTAAAGGTTAGGATTGATTTTATTTTTGTCAAGTAGAGGTAAGTTTGTGTGCTAGTGGGGTCTCGACAGAACATAAAAGAAGAAGATAATATTATGTTTTCTGAGTTGTTTGATCTAGGTTTAGCACAAAAAAAAAAAAAAAAAAGCAAGTAGGAAACTAGGGGTTTGTTTTGTTTTGATATACACTTAGATAATGGAGTTCGAATGGGATTTTTGAAAGGATAAGGTTTTGGGTTTTTGGTTGGTTCGATGGGTACATGTGACGAGGGTGCGTGCGAATAGTTAAATTGTATTTTGGGTCGTCGCGGCATAAGTACTAATATCATGGATACGATTATAAATTATATAAATTATAACGACGGAGTCTAAAATTATTATCTTAAAATAGATTTATAAAATGAACGTTAAAATAACCGTAGTTGACCTTTTGATATTTAATTTTGATAATTGACATAATTAACTCTAAACTATTATAATTGTCATTTTATACATTAAATATTATTTAATCGCCAATAATAACCTTAAAATATTAAAGTACTAATCCGGGTTAGTTACTTAAAATGGAAAGATAACATAAATTCAGTAATATGAGTTAAATGAACTGTTCGTAACATTGGGTTTGTTATTCCTTAGGTTCTGCAAGGCAGGAGTGATCTTTGATTTCTGTGTTTGCTTATTTGTCAGTTTTACTTTTGGAATAAGGTACAGATATTTTGACCTTTTCAGTAAAGGTTTCTTTGATCTCTTTCTTTTGCTATCTTTCATTTTGTTTAAGGTTCCCTATGCCATTGCTATGAAAACCTTTTGTTTTCTGAACCTATTCTGTGATGAACCTTTGTTGTCTGAATCTTCTGATTTGACCTTCTGATTTGGACTTTATGATATGAACCTCTGATATGTAGTTCTGATCTGATTATTATGATGACCTATGATCTGTGTCATTTTATGACATTCTGTTTGACCTATTCTAGTTTGACACCCGAGCCAAATTTATTTCACTAGGCATGGGGGTTCCATGTCCGTGTCAGTGATGCACCTCTGACATGACTCTAGGGCAGTAGAGTGATGTTCTGCCACGTCCCTTGATTGGTCTGCATGTGAATGGGTAGGGGCGTATGGATGCATCCTAGATCTGTTATCTGTTATCTGTTATATGTTATCTGGTGATTGATGCTGCGTGCATGCACGTCCTTCACAACTCTGGTAGGTCTCCCCTACATATGTTACCTTATATGTGTGAATTATGATTATGATATGATATCTGTTTCTGGGCTCGTGGTAGATGACTATCCTTTACCTTTATTTCTGTTTCAGTTACTTTGATTATATTTCAGTTATTTCCATTACACCATATTCTGTATTCGTTTCGGTTTCATATTACTTTGTTGTTATATCTGTTCACTGAGCTTGTAAAGCTCAGCCGCATTTCTTTTCTTCCGCGGCAGGTATCTAAGCTAGGAGCTGGGGTTTGCTTATGGGATTGAGTGAAGAGTGGACTTACCTTAGATCATCTTAGTTTGGAATATTAATACTATGTTCAAGACTCAGTTTATTTCCGTTTACGTTTCTGTTGGAGAATTTCATTTGGGAACTTATGTAACTTAAACTCATGTTGACTTTCTCTCTTTTGGTTGTTTATGATAAGACTTCCTTTTATTTATGTTTATGTATGTTTCTGATATGACACCATATTTGTAATACTTTTACCCTTGTCGGGTTGGGGTGTTACACATAAGGTAGCATTTTTTATGGTTCAAAAGGGTAGAGTTCATACACACTTAGTTTTGTGTCATTAACTTCAGAAACTCTTGGTTTCAATCTTCTCAGAATGCAGGATAACTACAATATGTACAATCACTTCACATGAGGTTCAAAATGTACTATGTTAGCAAACTATAAATTTAAGAGAATGAAAATTAACCATACTAGTTGGACATGATCAAGAAATATTACAAATTCGTTCTCTATTGTTTCAAAGGTTGTGTTGAAAAATGGAACTAAACTAGTTAAGATTTTAAATGAGCAAATTGATCCTATCCCACATCGATGGGGAGAACAAAGACAAAGGCTAGTGGGGTAATATAAAAATGGCAAGAGCCTATTGAGAAAGGTACTTACCTGGACGGGGTCAATGAATGATCAAAAAGGTTCATGGCCTAGGTTGGTGACCTCCATTGCACTTAGGAGGGGTGCCCGCCTAAGGTCGGTCCAAGAGGCCGAGCCTACGTCATAATTTGTGTCAGCGGGGGCATGCGTTCGCGCGGCCCCTAACCATTAAACCAGTTCAAAATTTCTTACTATCTCAGCCATTTTAGTTTGTTGGGCCTGTCATGGTGTCTTTTCAAAGGCTTATTTAAGTTTGTATGTTGACCTGTTATGTTTTGCTTTTACAGTAAAGCTTATTTAGCGAAAGAATAATTTTTCTTACTCCTTTTATCCATAAATAAATGTCCACTATTGACAGTTTTCCCCTTTTAATCTTGACTTTAAATTATTTCATTTGTGTTATGTAATATTTGATAAAAAGTATACCAATGAAAAATACATTTAAAACACAATTCATTCATATATTTCACATCAATTATTATATAACATAAATAATATAATTTAAGATCAAAGTTAAAAAGAAAGACTTAAAAAGTCAATAGTGGACACTTATTTAGGGACGGAGGGAGTAAAACTTAAATTAAAGCTTGTATTCTTTTATTTTTTATTGTTTTTACTTGGTTTCCGACTTGACTTGTGAGCCCGACTAAACCCCAAGCGATTACCTTTTGTAGATTGTTGTAATCGCAGGTGAACCTCCGCTGTCACATGAGGATTAATTTTCTCCAGAAAGTTTGAACCCGAACCTGGGACCTTCATAAAATTACTCATTTAAAACATCGAATACAATACAAACCACCAGGTCACCTCATGTTTTAGATGCTAAAATATTATAGCAAAAAGTTATAGCAACTCTTTAGATGTTAAAACATTATAGCAAAGAGTCTTTGCTATAACGGTTAAATACTCAATTGTTTAAACAAATTTTAATTCTCGCCTTACTGAATGTAACATTTCAAAACATGAACTTGGAAGACTATGCTAGTTTTNTTTTTTTTCCTCAATTTGCACTTGGTTCAAGTATTTAAAGGGTTATAATAGTTTTTTTCTCTGTTTGTGTACCTTGAAGTCGTTAACATAGGCGTGGAACGTCATGGCAACATTCATTCATGTTTACTTTTGTAAGATGTGTTAGAAGTTAAACGAACTGTACTTATGATGAATTTGATTATTAAGATAGATAAATTTTGTTTTATGGAGCATTATTCTTTGAATGAAAGACCATCATCTTCCAAAACCACCCAAATAATTCCTATCGCCATCATATCCATCACAAACTTGCCACCACTCAATAATACCAAAAACTTGATATGAATAATCACATAACCCCAAAATTGAGTGGCAACATTGTGTGAACAAAATCCTAGAGTCACAATCAATTTTTCGTCTTTGAAATAATGAATAAGCCAAATCTTAAACATCTAAAAATCCCAAAGCCTAAATCTAAATTCTCAACATTCTAAAACACCAAATATGCCAAACAGAAATTTCGGTTCTACAAAAATTCTTACTTTTGTATTTTGATGATAATTTCAATCATCATTAACAATCAAAACACTATTCAATATTTATATAATATCATTTATGAAGTTGATTTCACTGTTCATTTACCGTGAAATCAACTTCATATATGCAATAATACCCCCTCAATTTTTGTTCAAATACAAATAACTTTTAAAACTATTATTTTTTCTATTTTAACAACCTTTAAATTTATTACTACAACAGATTAAACATTAAACTCATTAAAAAAAAATGCTATATTATAACTCCTTTATATCATATTCATTTTTACACATCACATTTTTTATTAGAAAAACATATCATTCTTCAAACTTTATTTCGTATACAAAATAAATATTTTTGCACCCGCTACAACACGCGGAAAATAGTATCTTGTTTTGTATTATTTAGCAAATAAAAATGTTTAATAAATGTTAAAACAGTTGCACTTCCTAGTCTCATTCATGACATGTTCTATCATAATCGCAATGTCTTCCTATTCCATCTGTACATTAAATGAAAACTACTCGTTTGCCTGCTATTTTTCTTTCAATGATTTGACCATATTAACTCTTTATTGCTATGTTTATTCACAATATTTTTGTTCAAAAACCATTTATCGAAAGCAAGGCCGTCTCTTAGTTTTAGGAAGCTTTGGCAAAAATGGAAATCTCAAACCGTGTCATACTTCATAAATCGTCGAATTTGAAAGATGGTATACACGATATCTTTTAGTTACATTCATCTTCCAAAAATAATATCTCTAATCATGTCCTCTAAACTTCAACTTCAAATATATTTATATTGAATTAATTGAAAAATAACTAATCCTCAATAAAAAAATCAAAATTTAAAGGATAAATAATAATCTTCCAAATATACATGATTTTGAGAAATGTTTCAGAATTTTGTTTAAATTTGAAGCACAGTTGGAGGAGTTTTGATGCTCCATAATTTAAATAAATAAAATAATAATGGTTTGCATATTAGACCAGTTGTAATGGTCGGTCGACCTCCAACAAAGACGCGCCCCGCCCACTACAACCCTCCCCCCTCCCTCCAACCCGATGCGTTCTATAGCAAGAGATAGGAGATGCCGGTAGTAAATACTAAATAAGACCGAGTCGTACCCTGTGTGTGAGTGTGTTTTATTTAATTGTTTTAGTGATGTNAAAAAAAAAAAAAAAAAAAAAAAAAAAAAAAAAAAAAAAAAAAAAAAAAAAAAAAAAAAAAAAAAAAAAAAAAAAAAAAAAAAAAAAGGATAAAGAACTCACACAACACAGATCCAAATCTTTCAATTACAAATCTGTGTGAACTAGACCTGATCAGAGCAGGATTCTTTACCTTTCAAAAAGGTAGATCATGTATAATCGGGCTGTCAACACCCACACAAACAAGATACTCATAGATTTTTTTTAAAAAAATGCCCTTACAGTGCTTTAATAAGAGTAGAGATGGCAACGGGACCGGGTATGTGAGGAATGGTTGATACCGTCCCCATCCCCGAAGTTAAATAGCTATCCCCATCCCCGTCCCATCCCCGTCGGGGGTCACAATTATGTCCCCATCCCCATCCCCGATGGGGAATCGGGGATTTTCCCCATTAAATAATTATAAGTAAGTCATATTATAAACAGATGATTGTATAGGTTTCTAAAGAAAAAAAATCATACAAAACATTTAGATTGCTAATGTTTAGAAAACATTAACACGTATAACAAAAATTGTTTCTTTTACGAAAACTTATTATATCAACCTTGGATCATAAGTAAATATCAACCTTAGATCATATAAAACTTATTATATAAATTAACATATGTCTTATCAAAACAATTGATCAAAAGAAGTACATATAGAGAATGATGAAATAAGGTTTCATAACATAATCAACAACAACAACAACAACAACAACAAACCCAATCCCGCTGAAGCAGGGTATCATAACATAATATAGACATATAATGTATTTTGTACAGAAAATATATTCGGGGACGGGTTCGAGTCCAGGTCCGGGTTCGGGGATCCGAGGGTATTACCATCCCGCCTCCATACCCGCTTTTGAGTAATGGGGATTCCTCATCCCCATCCCCATGCCCGGTCAACTCGGGGATTCCCCGGTCAAATCGGGGTCGGGTATCGGATTCTCCGTTGGATTCGGATTTTTTTGCCATCTCTAATGATATGTGCTTACCATTTAGAGTATAGAATGCAAATTGTTTATGTTAATCATTCTTTTAGCGATATTTGATGTATACTAAATATCTTTTGTGAAAAATCTCGAAAGTGAGACTTCAAATATAAATGATAAACAAGAAATCATTTTTGTTTTCATTTATTTAGATATTAATAGTTATTATCAATATATTTAACATAACTTTTGAGGCTTTAGGCGGTCAACCGTTCTCCCATCTTCTCAGCTTTAAAATACGTCTATGTTCAGAAGTAAATTCTTTTAAAAGATTCACAATCCTTCTAATCTTTCTCGAATGGAAAAAATGCTACTTCTTAGTAACTTTGAGCAACCTGAAATTAGTGGCGATACTAACAATAGCAAGAAGCAGGAAACGGAGTAATTTCACGAGTGACATTTGCAACACAAGTGTTTAAACAAAATTCAAAGTGCTGCAAGCCACTTGTTAAACAAAATTGATACATTTCAAACGCTAAATCCTAGTCGACATTTGCTTCAAAACAGTTTAAACATTGTGTGTTTAACTTAACCTCACAATTTATTGTAAATCCTATAAGTTTATAATAAAGTGCTGTTTATAATTAAAAAAATAAAAAATAAATAAAAATAATAATAATAATAATAATAATAATAATAATAATAATAATAATAATAATAATAATAATAATAAAGATTCCATTTTATAAGTACCAAACTTGTATCCACGTGGATACTAGTGGACACAATGTTAGTTACGCGGTAGTACATAACCCCTAGATCATGATCCAATGAGAACATGTCCCGACATACCCACAAAACACAACTTGTTTCATACCTTAACTGTTTTCTTAAAAAAGATCCCAAATAAATATACCGTATCAACTTCCCTGCACGAAACACCAAGTCAACACACCTTCTTCAGATTTCATTTTTTGACAGTCGATATCCCACAATCCCGGTACCACCATTAGAGGCCGATCGGTCAGCCGAAACTCAACGCTTAGAACTCAAAGATATACATATATATACGTACGTGATCTTTATTTAAACTTTTACTATGATGCTCCATAAATGTTCTGCTACATATAACTTTAGTGTTAAATTTTTATACACTTTGTTAGCAAACAACTTTTTTTGCGTGTTAAATTGTTGATCATGTAATATAATATCATTGTGTTATTAAGTAGTTACTATTATTAGTCAACGCTAGTTAAACATTACTAGTAAATTTTAGTGACTTTTTTGTTCTACTAATAATCTACGGGACCACCGCCACACAGACTCAAACCGGGTAGAGCCTTCTCGATTTAGGAGGTTGGTGTGACACTTCAGGCTTTTTTATTTATTTATTTTTACTTTAGATATATAGACTGAAAGTGATTATCTGGTATAGGATCATAAGGATAACATAGTAATTGGATAAGCTTTTGCTATAAGTATGTGATTAGTAGATAATCATACTGATAGATTGTGTGCCGGCCAATTGCGATTATATAAGGATTTTATGTGTGAAATGACTAGAAATTAGGGGATAATTGTCTGAAACTAGTTATATTATCGCTAAGTTATCAGATAATTAGAATCACACTATGCCCGAAAACTAAAACAAAGTAGATAAGAATTTGCCATGGTAGTCTAAACTCTAAAGTGTTTTAGTCGCAGGTACTTAAGGGGTGTTTGGGATTGCTTTTTAGAGAATAAGCAGTTATGTGTCATCCACTTCTGCTTAGTTGTTTATTTTCAAGTAAAATAAGCAGATTTCGATAGAAAGGTTTAGAGATTTATTTCACTTAATTTTAAGCGGAAATAAAGCAATCACAAGCACCCCTTAAGTACCAACCTCTACTTATATTTATGTGCTTATTTACAGCAGAGAGCCAGATAAGCAATCCCAAACACCCACTAAGCAAAAAATTCTGCAATCCTAAACACCCAATCTGCTGTTAGAGTAAGCATCACAACGCCCCCCAAAACTATTAATGCCAGTGTACAAAAATTACGTACTTATAAGGTGATGATGATCGTACGCACCTTATTATCTATAGTTCCTTTAAATCTTTGTTTTCAACTAGTTTGTATTGGAGCACTATTATTTACACTCCCAATCTCTATGCAGCTCAGCTGACGGTACTCACTAATTTGTGAGTTTCTTCGGCAAAGGTTTGGGATCGGGATTCCCAAATGATTATCTCGGGTCTTCTAACGTCTGTGGCAATCAATTTTGCACTTTGTACAATCTTCTTTACTTTATATTCAATCTTAAGAAAACAACCTGGAAATTATAAAGTATATGCTCCACGTTTGCTTGCTGCGGGGAAAGCCCGTCGACCAAGACACTTCCATTTCAACAGGTTGTTACCTACTGCTGGTTGGATAAAAAACGCATGGCTGCCTTCAGAAGACGACCTTCTGTCATATTCAGGACTTGATGCTGTGGTATTCATGAGAATTATCACCTTCAGGTGATCACATTTTTCATAAGAATAACCTTAAGGCAACAAATGTGCAATTTGCACACTTATATATGAAAGTTTTGGTTTCTGCGTCTTTATGATCGATGCTCATTGCAAGATAAAAGTACTTTCCTTCTCATTGCAGCTTAAAAGTATTCTGTATCGCGGGCTTTATTGGAATCTTTATTCTAATTCCTGTGAACTGCTCGGGAAATCAGCTGCATGATATGGACTATATAAACATATCAAACAACTCACTGGACGTATTCAGCATTTCGAATGTAAACAATGGCTCAGATAGGTAATATCCAGTGACACGATATCATATATGCAGTCAGATTATGAAGGATCGGAACATATCTAAAGGTTGAGTTTGAATCTTGCAGTTTATGGATACATTTAGGCGCTGTGTACTTTGTTACCATTGTCGTGTGTTGTCTTCTTTATAAGGTAAGTTTTACGAGTCCTTTTATCACTGTTAGTTCCCCAATGAAGCCAGTCTTATATTTTCATGATATCTGATTGAACTAAATGACTTACTTCGAATCTCTCAGGAATACAAATATATAGCATCAAAGAGGATTGATTATTTCTGTTCTTCGAAACCTCAACCTCATCAATTCACTATCTTAGTTAGCAATATACCTGTCCGAAAAGGAAACACAGTTCGCAACAGTGTTGAAAACTTTTTCACCGAAAATCATCCTGCCACATATCTATCTACTGTGGTGGTTCATCGTAAGAGCAAAGTTTGGACTATCACTGTAAGTTTCATATAATCTTTTTGGACTTGCTCAATAATTACTACTAGTAGTTTTTAATTAAATTTGAATGAATTTTTTTCCAGAATGCTGTGGAGAATCTCTTCAGTAAGATTAAGAATTTCAGAAGGGTTCCAAACCGGCACCAGTACATGCATTTAGATCACCTTGAACAGAAGTTAAATGAAATGGAGGGGAGTGTCAGAATCGACAAATCAAGAGAGGTAGAATCTAACTACTGATTTCTTGTTTTTATGTCATATACCCTCGACTCTTGGAGGAAATCCCGGTTATGGCCCGGTACTTTTTTTGAAGAAAATCGGCATCTAAGGCCTTAATGCTATTTTTGTAGTTGTAGTTCTTTTTGATCTTCGTTTCAAAATTTTAATTTTTTAAAATGTCAGGGAATGACAATTTTACCCCACCCCACGACAGCCAAGTGATTGCTACTAGGCTAGTTGTGGGGGTAAAAATGGAAAGCAAAAATGATAACAAGAATGATAACTTCGTTGTTTCTTTACACCCATATGTCTGCAATTGTTCTAGACTTTCAGTATTCGTGCTCGTTAAATTCTCAAGTTAACAATTTTTTCTATTACGTTACTTTTTGGTGAATGGTTTAACTATGTGTTGTTTACGTTACTTTGATATCTCTATTTCCGCTCAGGCACTCATTATATCTCTTTATTTCTGTTTCTCTTATTAATAAGATAGGAAGTCCGAGCTGCCTTTGTGTCTTTTAAGTCCCGTTATGGTGCTGCAATTGCTATTAACATGCTACAAGGAAATAATCCCACTCAATGGCTAACTGAGCAAGCACCTGAGCCGCAAGATGTGTATTGGCCGTTCTTTTCTTCAACATTTATGGGAAGATGGATTTCTAAGCTGACTGTCATCTTCTCGTGTGCTTTTGTTACAATTGTATTTCTTATTCCAGTTTTTATAGTTCAAGGGCTTACAAACCTTGCACAGCTGGAAAGTTACTTCCCCTTCCTCGCAAACATCCTTACCATGTGAGTAGTTTCTGCAAACTCTTACTTTGTTATAAAAAACTTATGCAATATGAGCGGCTCGGCCGGGTCAAAATTATTAAAATGTTGTCATTGTTTAATATACACGAAAGCATGCGATATAGAGCTTAAATCGATTTTAAGTGTGATTTTCCATTACGTATTAACATTATGTTATCCAACACAATGTCAAGCTCCAAGTTAAAGAAAACTTTGTCATTTTTGCAGGAAAATTGTAAGTCAAGTAATCACAGGATACCTTCCGAATCTCATTCTTCAGTTGTCACTAAAGATAGTTCCTCCCATCATGAAAGGTATATCCTCTCAACAAGGATACATTTGTGTCAGTGAAATTGAAAGGAGTGCTTGTCACAAAGTAATTTGGTTTACTGTGTGGAACGTTTTTTTCGCCAATGTTCTATCTGCCTCCGCTTTTAGTCTACTATTCATATTTCTCGAGCTCAAAGATATTCCTTCCAAGCTTGCTGTCTCTGTCCCTGCTCAGGTAAAACAAATTCCCGTATCCATAGTCTTATAAATTCCTTTTTTTGGAAGACACGTAATCTTATTAAAATATCTCCCATTAATAAAAGTTAGAGGCGAAAATTTCGACCCATTTGCTTATGAATAAGTTGACTTGGGTTATTTATCTCAAATGGACCAAACAAGGAACTAACTAAAAGGGACGGGTCAAATTATTTAAAAGTGACCCAAAGTGTAGTCAAAAGATTACAACCTCCAAAATCAACCTTTTTATGACTAATTACCTGTCTTAACTCGACTCATGTTGACTGTTTATTCAACTCCCTGACCCGCTCATCTTACCTAAAATAAAAGTAAGAAGCGAGCCAAACAATATAACACTTATCTTTTCAAGGAAAAATGACGTAACCTATTACGTTTTTATTGCAGGCATCATTTTTCATTGCTTATGTCGTGACAACAGGATGGACAAGCACTTCATCAGAACTCTTTCGTGTGATACCATTCGTAGCAAGCTTAATATGTAAACCTTGTAACAGAAAAAAGAATGAGTTTACAGTCCCATCTTTTCGTTATCATCAAGACATTCCAAAGATTCTTTTCTTCGGACTTTTGGGATTTGCATATTTTTTCTTGGCTCCTCTCATCATTCCGTTTCTCTTGGGTTACTTCTGTCTTGCATACATCATTTACCGTAACCAGGTGAGTTCATATTGTATTTTTTTTAAAAACTACATCACTCTTGTCATAAACTAGAAATATTTACGTCGTTTATGAATAATACTAGCTAGCTATGAGTCACTTGCTGTGTCAATGTTAAGTTTATGGTTACTTTTCCGTAATTTAATATGATGAGTAAGAGTGCTAAGTTTACATGCAGCTTTTAAATGTCTATGCGCCCAGATATGAATCTGCTGGGAAGTTCTGGCCAGTTGTTCACGATTCTACTATATTCTCTCTTGTTTTAATGCAATTCATAGCATTTGGAATCTTTACTCTGAAGAAGCTTCCTCATGCTACCAGTGCCACTTTGCCTCTTCCGATTATCACACTTCTGTTTAATGAATATTGTCGGAAGCGATTTTTACCCATTTTTATGGCATACTCAACCGAGGTATGTTACAAAGTACTTTTCTGTTAATATGCTAGAAATGACGTATGATTTTTCCATAACTGGATATATAGGGTGTTTGGATTTGCGTTTTAAAACTAAGTTATCTGAGTATTGCAATTAAAAAATGCACATCCAAAAACACCAGAAGCTAGGATTCTTGGTTCGCAGAAGCTGCTTGTATAAGTTTCTTACCAATAAATATTTATACTTAACTAAACCTTTGGTATCTTTGTGTCTGTAGACGTTACTAAAGAAAGATAAAGCAGATCAATATTATCCCGACATGCCTCAATTCTTGGAGCAAATTAGTGCAGCCTATCAGGACCCAGCACTCGCGCCCATGGTATATTCTGCAAGTTCAGACAATCTTCGGGAACCCCTTATCCCTACTGCTCAAGTTCGAGGCTAAAATCAAAGAATAACTTAAATATACAAAATCTATAACGATAAACCATGATACGTGTGCGAAATATTCTTTCCATTTTTAGATATTTGTTTACATAAGATGATTAAAGCCTGCATACAAGTTTTCATGTACACAAATCATTGTAAATTAGATACAGATGTAGATTATGCTTGATTTGTAATATAATTCTAGACATCAGACTGGTCTGTAACTCTTTTTGTCCAAAGTTGATATATATTTAGTTGTTATATGTAATTACCAAAAGTTATGTTATTGCAAAAACAGTTGCAGAAATTTTTTGGCCCATTGGATGTGGCAAAATAATTGATTGATAAGTATAAACTGAAATTTGGATTTTTAGCTTTGTTAGATTCAAATTCAAATAATGACACACTAGCATATCATACCTGCCTATGGTATTAGCCTATTAGGCTATTAGCATTACTTTAACTAATAGAGTAAATTGCAAAAATCGTCCCGGTGGCTTGGTCAAATTGCAGGTTTCATCCCTAACCTCGAAAGTGCAGGCACCGTTTCTGTGTGGAACTTTGGGTTGCAGTTTTTGTCTTTGGGTTATAGTTTTTGACAAGGCCATTTTAGTCAATTTACTTTGGACAGGGATGAAAACTACAACCCAAAGTTCTACACAGGGATGATGCCTATATTTTCGAAAGGTTAGGGACGAAACCTGCAATTTGACCAAGCCACAAGGACAATTTTTGCAATTTACTCTAATTACAGTAACATTTAGTACTATTGTATGTATATGAAGAAAAAAATATCAGCACCCTACAAACATGTATTTGACATCCATAAAAGTTGTCTTCTGATTCCTAAAACTTGTACATGTAAATAAATAGGAGAGTAAATTGCAAAATTCGTTTTTGTGGTATGTTCATATTACAAGTATAGTCCTTTCCTTTTTGAAAGTGTATGCGTCGTCCCTGTGAGAAACTGTGTGGTACGGATATCGTCCATGACCCAAAGTGAAATTACTAAAATGCCCCAAAGAGAAATACATAGTCTAACTGAAGTCAAGGGCAATTTATTCATTTTACTTGAGGCAGAGACAAAATCCGCACTAAAGGTTTCCACATAAACGACGCCTGCACTTTCAAAAAGGCAAGGATTGCGGATGTAATTTGAACATACAACCAGGACGGTTTTTGCAATAGCTCTAAATAGGATACATTTAACTAAAAGGAAATCTTATGAGTTGTGACTTATGAATCATATTATTTTAGTAGTAAGATTTGTTCTATACACAACAAATCTAAAATGCCAAAAAAAGAAAGAAAGAAGGTGAAATTGTCAAGAATACATTCAATGGCTTTGACTTCACTTTTGCAAGGTGGGGTTTGGTAGCATGTGAATTACAGTATTAATTTTGGTCAAAATTTGACAAGATCACCATCATTAGGATTTCCATATCATGGGCTAGTCTTTCAATGTCTTTTACTCTTAGCCATTTTGACATTGATTTATGTAACTTTTTTTGTTTTTGGAGTAGACTGAAATTTATGTACATAGAATGGTTCCATAATATAGTCATCTACCACACAGTTGATACTATGTTATAATATTACCAATATGCTCATATGGAATTACATTCTCTTAGCATAAACATGTGTGTGACTTGTATAAAGTAGTAGTCTTTACTTTCCTGTGTAAATGGGCTTCACCCATAATATAGTCATCTACCACAGTTGATACTATGTTATAATATTTACCAATATGCTCATATGAAATTACATTCTCTTAGCATAAACATGTGTGTGACTTGTATAAAGTAGTAGTCTTTACTTTCCTGTGTAAATGGGCTTCACCCAATGAGTAGGCCCAATTTAATAGGGCTACTTTTATTGTAAGTTGCAACAACTCCATAACAATATACTGGATTTAACTTAAGTATTGAACTTGATAACACTGAAATTTCAAATCAATAAATACAGACTATACAGTATATGTTTTTATCTCTTTATTTTTATTGCAATTGAACAGAAAACAGAAAAATCTCACTGTAGTGAATGTCACCAAAAGTAAAAAATGCCACAACGTGGAAAAGGTTTCATTTTAGAAAAAAGTGTCATATGTACTTCTCTATTCTCATACACTTACAACATGTAAGTAAAAGTTATCAGTAATAACCCTATTTAAAGTGACTTTAAAAAAACGTGAGAAATATTTTTTTTTTCTACTCTTACGACATCATTTGTTCATAGAAAGAATAAATTATGACGAAAATATGTTACAGGCAGTCTCACGAGAAGAATGGACAAAATTCAGACGAGAGTGCAGTGACGGAACTAAGGTGTTCCGGGAGTCCCGAGACACACATGAATTTTTTTTGGCGTAATGTTAATTTTGTAAGAAACTTCGATTTTTCTTAAATGCACCCGGTCTTTAAAAATTGTGTTTGTAGTCTTGTTTAGTTTATTCTAAATGCTCATGATCACTTTGTGTCCTGGTTCCGTCCCTGTGAAAGTGTAATGCGTCATCAAACAAATACGGCAACTCGACTTATCTTCAACATAAAAGAAATACATTTGAATACGAGTATGAAACGTTTAGGATTTTATGTATTACAAGAAACCTTAAAAAGTGATATTTTGGACATCTCTTAGTTCTATCCTATACGGCTTTGTTTTTATCATCTAAAACAAAGAATTAACATACGAATACATGAAGCCACAAGATTTGATTCCCTAATCTCTCAAGAAACTATACACATCACCATCATAACCCATTATATAACGTCCCTTTGATAACTCCAAATTTTACATTGTTTTAGTCAACTAAGATAACAATGTGAATAATTTATGAATTTATCAAGATATACACAACACACATTTGAATATATAGAAAAATCAACAAGATAAATGCATATTAACACAAGAGAGGAATATAATTTTTTACCTTCTAGTGTGATGAGTTTTCATGTCTATCATGAGTTGTCACCTTTTTAATGGAAGCTCGTTAGCATTTTTACAATATCAATTTATCATTTTTTATTATAATAGATACGGACCTACATTAATGTCGGGTGTGGTACGGGCTCCATCTGATATTAGGTCACGAAGTGCAAAAAAAGTTAAAAACTGTCGATTTTTGTTATGGACAAACCCCCATAATTTTTTTGCTATTTTCATTTACTAGTTATAATGCCCGCGCACGCGCGGGTTTTTTTTAAAATTTTTTTAAATCATATATTTTTATTTATTAAAAAACAAATAATTTAATTTTTATTTTATTTGATTTATGATGTTTAATTATAGTTTTTTTATTATTAAAGATAATTATTTAAAAGTTTTAATCCTATTGTTAATTGCTTCTTATCTATATTTTTTGTATTTATCTTCTACTTGTATTATGGATAAATATAAAATGTTACCTAATAAGAAAATAATCTTTTTTTTAAATATATTATTACTAAATAAGGTATGGTTTAGTTTTTTTGAAATGGAAAAGTCCCCACTTGAGGTTTTGTTTTATTATATAAAAGACTAGTTATAATACCCGCGCACGCGCGGGTTTTTTTTTTAAATTTTTTGAATCATATATTTTTATTTATTAAAAAGCAAATAGTTTAATTTTTGTTTCGTTTGATTTATGATGTTTAATTATAGTTTTTTATTATTAAAGATAATTATTTAAAAGTTTTAATCCTATTGTTAATTGCTTCTTATCTATATTTTTTGTATTTATCTTCTACTTGTATTATGGATAAATATAAAATGTTACCTAATAAGAAAATAATCTTTTTTTTTAAAAATATTATTACTAAATAAGGTATGGTTTAGTTTTTTTGAAATGGAAAAGTCCCCACTTGAGGTTTTGTTTTATTATATAAAAGACTAGTTATAATACCCGCGCACGCGCGGGTTTTTTTTTTAAATTTTTTGAATCATATATTTTTATTTATTAAAAAGCAAATAGTTTAATTTTTGTTTCGTTTGATTTATGATGTTTAGTTATAGTTTTTTATTATTAAAGATAATTATTTAAAAATTTTAATCCTATTGTTAATTGCATCTTATCTATATTTTTTGTATTTATCTTCTACTTGTGTTATGGATAAATATAAAATATTATCTCATAAGAAAATAATCTTTTTTTCTAAATAATATTATTACTAAATAAGGTATGGTTTAGTTTTTTTGAAATGGAAAAGTCCCCACTTGGGGTTTTGTTTTATTATATAAAAGATGGTGCAACTTTAGTTAACCCAAATGACAATTATGCAACACGTTTTTGAAAATCCTGGATCCGTCCCTGATTATAAGTAATTGTTTTTCTTCGAGCTGGTATCCAAAGTTCCATACATATATTGTCCATATTTTTGTTGATTGTATAATAGCCAAAGTGTGTATAAATTTGAATGCAAGGAATAATTAATCTATTAGCAAATGAGTTTGACAATAATATAACCCATTTATAGTTTAAGTTAACCAATGTTCAGTAAACGGATGAGGTTTTTATTGTTTATGTTAGTTACGGAAGATGAGTCTATGATTGAACCGTACGCGTCTTAATCAGGGTATTTTCTGATCGTTCCTAACTACTTTCATGAACACTTTTAAAAGGTATTTACTGAGTTTTGAAGCTGAAACTTTTAATAAGGATATCAAAATGTATATCTATTAAGTTAATTTAAGTGGTAGTTCTTGTGTTCAATAATATACAAAAAGATTATAGTAAGTTATCTTTTGAAGGACCCATATTCACTAGTACCCTTAACATTCAAGATGTTGATAAAAGATGAGGCAAAATGGTGGCTCGAACTAGTGGAATATGATCTGGGGTCCAACGTCACATAACCCAAATAGAATTCAAGGACAATATCCAAACTCCTATGTGTTCTTTTCTTTTTTTAAGAGTGGTATCCGCACTAGAGTGGGTGATGTAGTTACACACTTGCACACTATAACATGTTATAAGGTATCCATCTTATAACATCACTATAACCAAAAGTCACTATGTTCTTGAGTGTAATTTAGGAGGTAAAGTGGAAGCAAAGTAAATTTATTTTGTGTTTTTGAGATTTTTTTAGTAGGAGGGGAAATGAAAGTAGAGGGAAATGGTATGGTTTGCCCCACAACTTTCACCCTAAAAATGGGATGAAAGTGAAAGAAGACAATAATCTACATTTAAAATTACCAAATAGTCCTTATTAGTTTTTAATCTACAAGTAAGAATAAATCATGAGGGCACTATAGTAAAAATGTCACATTTCTTTCTTACACTCCTCTTATTTTTTCATCTTGAGAACACACCTATATAAACAATTTTCATTTGTTTGTGTGGGAAGTGATTTGCACACTCCCAAAAATGATTGGCACACTCAAATTTTGAGTGTGTTGACATTTATACCCTCACATTATTTGGACTTATTTTTATCCTGTAAGGGTATAAATGTCAACACACTTACATTTTGAGTGTGCAAATCATTTTTGGGAGTGTGCAAATCACCTCCCTTTCTTCTTACATTCTTTACTTTACTTTTCAACACTTTGCTTTCCTTCTTAAAAAATTCTTTAGAACACACTTAACTACGTATTATAGTTGCATGTTGGTCTCAGTTTTTTTTTTTTTTTTCCTTTTCCAATTACTTTTAAAACATACACGTTTCATTATATGCATTTAAACATAATTTTATACATTTTAGGCGACTGAACAACGTAACATAACCAAAAAGGGCTAAAAATGGAATAATAATAAAAAAAACAAAAAAAACAAAAAAAAAAAAAAAACACTTATCTTCTCCAAAACTCGCGGTCAAAACTGCAAAAAAAAAAAAAAAAAAAAAAAAAAAAAAAAAAAAAAAAAAAAAAAACTATTGAATGAAGCGATGAATGGCCGTATGCCCATGGCATGCCCACACGGATACAGTTTGGCGTCGGTGTCATAGGGCCAAAAAAATCTTATAACGTGTGATAAGCCAGTGCATCGGGTTCTCTTAGATAATCACATTGACAATGTTATACTCTAAACTAAAAGAAAAAATAGAAAAATATAAATGCAATTCTAATTTTAATCCGGTGAGAAAGTTACATTAGGAAGTCATACATTATAAGCTGCCCCACTACCTCTTCTCACTCATTTACACAACCAACATCATCATAAGTCGGTGTTAATTTGTTATCAATAATAATAATAATAATAATAATAATAATAATAATAATAATAAAAAAATTTTATCTTACAACTCTTAAGTAAATTGCAAAAACCGTTTTTTTCACATATCAAATCGTAGACGCAGCCTTTACTTCTTCGAAATAGCAAACGTCGTTTCGGCCTAAAATTAAAATGCTAAAATGACCCAACGTGGTATGCCAAAGTCTCACTAAAGCTAATTGCATTTTAGTCATTTTACTTTGGGTCATGAACGATGTGCATACAAAATGTTTTTCATAAAAATTGCGTTTGTACTTTCGAAAAGGTAAAGACAATGCATGCGATTTGAATATACCACATGAACGGTTTTTGCAGTTTTCTCTATTTAAATTGATATTAACATTTTCGGGTATTATTCGTTAATAAGATTGGAATTCTCATAAACATAGGACCAAAATGATGATGCAAACAAGTAAAACACTTATTATTCCCTTGAGTGAGTTCATCTACATCAACTAGTGGCCTAATAATTCATGTGGGGTTGCAAGTAGTTATCTATTCAATTATAAATGATACAACGTTTGATTAGAAATATGACAGTAATACAAAATGTATTTTTGATTCTTTTTATAAATTTCTTGCTTTTCAGTAATACATATATTTTGATTCTTCCACAAATTTCTCATTGCAAACATCCAAAAGTATGTTACTAACTCATCATCACAAATCATCTATCTTGTTTTTTGTTTAAAGTTTTTCAAAAGATAATTGATTATAGTTACTACATTGTATTTTCTTTTGGTTATCTACTGGCCTGCAATATATTGGTATGATGCGAAAAGCAAACACATTTTCTTATCGTGCGTTTGACGTGTAGACTTATTCAAAAAAAGAAAAGGCTAAAAAGATAGCCTTTGTTTAGTTTAAAGGAGTCAATGGAACAATAAGGATATTCAATCCGACACTACACAAGTTCCTAACTTTTTAAATTTTAACAAAAAAAGATATATTGTCTTCATGAAGATTACAAAACAAAATCTATTTCTCTATGTCTTAAAAAATAAACACTTCATCTTTTTTGTTTACTTTTTGACTCCTAATACCTTTTCATTCATTATTAATAATTACATAAATATTCAACTTTGATAATCTCCTATAATTAGTTTACTATGGAGTAGTATATAATATTCTAATCACTTTCCATCAATCAGTTATCTTTTTATTTTCATGTGTCATTATGATAATTTTGTCTTGATTAAGATATTTTATGATGTACTTAATTTATGTCCGATTAGATGTCTATGCTTTAAAACAATTATTTGTAGCCCGATATGTGTGAGATGTTAAGTTCAATCCCTATTAAATGTAAATAACTTTAAGTTGGTCACGTTAACCTTCTAAACAAAGAGGGCTTTAATTGGTTCGAATCCGTGTGATGGTGGATTTAAACCCGATAGATTAATCAACCAAAAGGTTAAAAACCATAGTTATCCGAGAATCTAAATATTTAATTTGAGACAGAGAAGAGCTTGTGGTTTCTTTTTGTTCATGAGAACATTTTAACGAACCTAAAAGTATCAAAATTTCTAACACATACACTCTAAATTACTATGCAATTTGCTCTCGAGACAAATTCTTATCTAAAAACAATAATCAAATAAAATAGTCTAAAAAGTGCAAAAGGTTAGGGTGAAGACTGAACATACGTAACAAACTTATTCAAATTAACCGATATACGTAACATACTTATTTTATTGTAAACATACGTGATATGCTTTTAAATACTTGCCAATGTATGTAATATTGACCGGTTACCACTTATAAAAGTTACAGTTTTGATCTTTGTCGTTTGCGTTCACTTCCACCGTTAGTCCTTTTAAATATTTTTTACTTATAAAAGTTACACTAGTGGCCCCTTACTTTTTTTGTTGACTTCCACCTAGCCCCTTGACATTTTTCACCTAATATGTGTCTTTTTTTTTTATTTTTTTTTTTATTTTATAACTTTCACCGGGAATTTAACCCACTTATTTTGGCCGTTATTATTTTGGTACGTTTATATTTTTATTTTTTTATTTTATTTTTCATACATTTTTATACCTTCTTATCCGTGTTATTACGTTTTGGTACATTTTTATATGTTTTCGTATGTTTTATATGTCTTCATATGTTTTTATCGATTTCTGAACATTTTATTATCTGTTTTTGTACTTTTTCTGTTTTTGTACATTATCATACACTTTTATACTTTTTGATATGTTTTCTTTAATGTTTTCTATGTTTTTTAATGTATGAAAGGTACAAAAATGTATAAAAACGTTCAAAAACATATAAAAACGCTCAAAAATATATAAAAACATATCAAAATGTATTAAAAGGTATAAACGGATGAAAATGTATATACAAAAACGTAAACAAAAGTATAAAAACGTTAATTTTGTTTGCGTTTTCTATGTTTTTGTACGGTTTTATACTTTTCATACGTTTTTATCCGTTTATACCTTTTTATACGTTTTGGTACATTTTTATATGTTTTTGAGTGTTTTTATACATTTTCGAACGTTTTTATACGTTTTCGTACATTTCATACGTTTAAAAACGTAGAAAATCACAAGAAAAAACGTATCAAAAAGTATGAAAATGTATGATAATGGACAAAAACCGAAAAAGTACAAAAACAGATAATAAAACGTTCAGAAACCGAAAAAACGGATGAAAACGTATTAAAACGTATCAAAACATACGTAAACATACCAAAACGTAGAAAAATAGATAAGAAGGTATAAAAACGTATGAAAACGTACACGAACGGACAAAAACCACAAAAACTGGAAAAAAAATGACAAAACAAAAAAATTACCAAAACAGATAACAGATAACGGTCAAAATGTACAGGGGTTCAAAATAAGTGGGTCAAATACCCGATAAAAGTTATTAAAAAAATGTATACATATATTAGGTGAAAAAATGTCAAGGGACTAACGGTGTTAGTCAGCGAAAAATTCAAAGGACCATTACTGTAACTTTTCTAAGTGAAAATATGTCAAGGGACTAACAGTGGAAGTCAACGCAAACGACAAGGATCTAAACTGTAACTTTTATAAGTGTTAACCAGACAATAGGGAAAAAGTTATAAATACATAACGTATTTTTCAAAATAACTCATTATGCTCTATGAACTTTACTTATTGTCATAATACATAACCGTTTTCATTTTATTTGGTTATTTAACGACCGTTTGTAACAAACATTTGCACCGTTAGTTCTTTATACTAACGACCGTTTATACTGTGACAACTGGTAAAATTTGAAACCGGATTTAAAATGAGGAAATATAATTAAAATGAATCGTTAATATTATTGAAACGGTTTTTCAGAAATTACGAGAATTGGTGATTGATTATGTGGAACGTGATGCGTATCGTTGATTATTTGAGTGGAATATTATGTCGTTAGACCATTTCTATGGCGTTAAGTTAGGCACTACTTCGAATCTGGCACTAGGAAACCTAATAATAAGAAATATAAAAAGTTTTGTTACGCGAAATAAATAGAGGCATATTTATAGCCACGTTTTATGGAAAAACCCATTTAAAAATGATGGCGTACATATGAACGCGTGTTGAGGATTTTTGATAACAAATATGGGCTCGACAAGTGAGAGTCGGGATTTAATAGGAATTGGTTACGTTTTGTTTTCATAAACGTATTTATTATCAAATCGATGGAAAAAGGTATTTAAAGTGAATGGTGGCGATTAAAATTTTTTTCGGAAACGTTTAGTATCTTTCGTGAATAAAAGTATATATCTTCGAAAGAGTTTACTAAAATTTCATCGTAAGTGCTTGTTTTGGCACCCTTTTTCGAAAATATAGAGAGTGTAGGGACTTATATGCAAAATTCAGATATATAATCTAACCCTAACCTCCCACCTTCATTTTATCATCTTCAACCTCCCACCCTTATCCTCTCTCTCTTTGTACAGCCGGCCACCATCCCCGGCAACCTCACCGCCGTCCTCCGCCACAAATCCGACACCAATCCACCATCATGACACTATCCCCACTTCAGATCTGTGGCGTACGCGCCCCTATCCACCACCACAACCATTCACAGCCACCTCCTCTTGATATATTCACCACCATTAAACTCCTTGTGAGTCATTCTTTCATCTAGTATACCACACGCGCCCTAAATAATACTCCGCCACCCATTTTGTTGTCGCACCGCCACAGAAGACCGACACCATCACAACTACAAACACCCCACTCGTGTTTCCTTGAAGAAAAGGTAGGAAAAATGTGAAGTTAGGAGCGAGTTGACTTATTTCGAGTCAAACTCGTGACCAACTCACCACAAAACTTGATATTTTGGGATTAAACTAAATGGGTTTTGATACTTTTGAAATAAAAACATGAAAAACTGAATTTGGTATCGTGTGTGAAGTGGTTTGTGTGTCGAGTGACTTCGAGCCGTGAGCTAGAACTCACGCTATACTTGGTGTTTCATTCTTTTGTTGTTGTTTTTGTGGTATTCATAATATTTGTTCTTGCATGTTGTCTCTGATTCACGGTATTCTTGATGATATTCTTGCTGTTGAATTCTTGTTATAGTTATTATAGTTCTTGTTGATGTCCTTACTATTTTGTTCTCGCTGTGTTTCTGGATTCGGAATTTTGGTTGGTTTTGTGTCGATGTGGGCTGCCGTAGGTTAAGCCGAGACCACTAGGGTCTCGGCCGAGTGTTGCTATTGATTGATGAAATTGTTTAGTGGTTATTGTTGTTGTTATTAGTTGGAATTATTTGGTTGCTAGCTGTTGATGTTAACGTTTGTTGTAGATTATTAATTTATTTGAGTCTTGAGATTTTCTATTAAGTTGATACCATTTCGTAGTTTAGAGTTGTTGCTCAAGTGGTTATATGCATTTCGTGTTGAAAATGTTATTGTTGTTCATACCGTTGAATTATTGTTTAGTTGTTGTTTAGTGTTGAAATTGAAGTTGGTGATAAATTGAGATAATGTTAGTTAAATACGAAATTAGTTGGCGATAAATATATTGATTAATGGTATAGGTTGTTTGACGATAAGGGTTTGTGTGAAATAATGTTATAATGTGACGATGTGATATTTTGGCTATATGACTTGGTTATGAAATTAAGTGGTTATATACATGTATATACATTGTGACTAACGTTTGTTGTTATTGTGATTTTGAGTAATGGAGTGCTTGGTTTGTGATTACCGAAGTTATAAGGATGAGAAGTTTTAGAATGACGGAGATAGGTTAGTACGAGAGCCGTAGACGGCCTCGCATTGTTGTAGTTTGTGAAGTGTGGAATGGATATCGGGATATATTTTGGATTGATTATATTATGACGTTACATATGGAGACATTGTGCACGTTGAGGTTATGTGGACTTTGGACTTTGACTAGTTATGTGGACCGGGAAGTCATTACTCGGACACGTGGACTCGAATAAATAATAATTCGTTTAATATCGTTTATTACGATTAACTTATATATAATATGAGTCTATATATATATATATATATATATATATATATATATATATATATATATATATATATATATATAACCACTTATATAATAAATAAGTAACGTAATAAATAAATAATAACGTAACGATAACTATTAACTATTAAGTTAGATTAATATTTATCGGAACCTTATTAAATGAATATATAACGAATTTGCATTACGAATTAATAACGGAAATATTCTTGAGTAAGGACCATAATGGTTTTCAAAAACAAATGATTTCTTCGACGTGAATTATTAAATATTCGAGTGCACGTTAAACTAGTCCAAAGCTAATTTTCTTCTTGCGATAACTAAGTTTACCCTATTAGTAGTAAAGTTTCGGATTTATTTAACGTTGATGGGTCATTAATATTGTTGTTGGACCTATTGGACTACGAGCCCAATAGGAGCTCAATAAGAATATTAAGCGGCAACATTAACGAGAAATACATCCTATGACTAGTATATATATATATGATATAACTTGGGGATCAATAAGTAATCGGTAAATGGTTGGACTTATCGAGTTAACGAATTTGATAAGCAATCAACCCTTCATACGATGACTTGTCGATTCATGAGGTCATATCATTTGACCTTGACCTTTATGTGCAACATGGTTTTGGAATGCTATATGTCTTGAATGCGGATATGTGCATATGTGAACTACTTGGTTTACTTGAGGCTTATGCCTTTATGTGATTTCATGATTTATGCATCTATGATCTTTATTGAGGTACTTATTTGGCGTGAGTTCACTTGAGTCGAGACTTTGTCTCTAACGCACACTCACACACACGACGATACCAAACGATACCAAACACTAAAACGGATATGAGAAAAAGATTTTGGAAATGAAAATGGAATACGTTCGGGATTGGGAAATATTTACTTGAGATTTATACTGAGGCGTATTGATATTGTTAGGTAGTGTCGAGTCAGTAGTCGCCGTTGCATGATAGTTGATACTTTCTTTG
>LBNU01035606.1:127543-159171 GCA_014162995.1 Artemisia annua
GGTGGTGGTGGCTGTCGGTGGTGGTGGCGGTCGTAGGCGGTGGTGGGTGGAGGTGGGTGGTGGCGATGGTAAATGGACTAACGTTGCCGTTGTTAAAAGCGAATAAAAACATAAGAAAATGGACGAAAACGTATAAAAACGGAAAACCCGTAAGAAAAACGGACAAAAAACAGAAGAAAAATAGACAAAAACGTAAGAAAACCAAATTTTGAGTTAAGTATAAACGGTCGTTAGTATAAAGGATTAACAGTGCAAATGTTTGTTAAAAACGGTCGTTAAATAACAAAATAAAATGAAAACGGTTATGTATTATGACACTAAGTAAAGTTTATAGAAAATAATGAGTTATTGCTAAGAGCATATGCAATGGTTGGTTTGAGGAAAAGCTTTTTACTATTTGAAAAAGCTTTTCAAAAGCTTTCTAACATTGCATGGAAGACTTTTTACAAAGCTTTGAAAGAAAGACTTGGCACCACCCAAGTCTTTGAAGGCAAAAGCTTTGTACTTGTAAGAATTGCCATAAATGCACAACTCTAGCATTTATGACCATAAATGCATCAAGTCATCAATAGCTTGAACCATTGCATATGCTCTAAGTATTAAATGTATATCATGTATGTTGACAATAAAATAAGTATATTACTTAGGGGATATCTTAGCTATAATTATTGTAGCCAATTGGCTACAATCCCCATCAAAAAATACATACAAAATGACTCAGGGACCCACAGAATAGGATTCAGGGACCCATAGAAAGACTCAAGGACCCACATTTTTAGCATAGAATTGTAGCTAATTAGCTACAACAAATTGTAGCTAAGATATTCCTACTTATATTGGTTAATTTAAGAAATTTTGTTACCTATTGTTAGTTTCTTACCCTTCACCCAAATACTTACAACAATAATCCAAATATCAAAAAAGATCGCATTTACCTTTTTCCTTCATGAAGATTAATCACATTTACACCATATCTCTCTCCTTTATTTCTTCTTCACCTCCCAATCTCTCTCTCTCACACACACAATACTCTCCCTTTATCTCTCTCTCTGTATGTGTAATAACTGCAGTTTCTACTTTCTACTACTATTCCTAGTTGCCTTCTGTTATCACAGACAAAAAACCATTTGCCCTATAACTTTATTTATATCTTTTACTCCACTTTATAAATACTCACACATATATTTTAGTCTCATGCAAAAAAGACTATTACACCTTTTGGCTCATTCTACTGTGTATCTTCACCATGGAACAAACAAACAACAAAAAATATAAACCAAAAACTCATCATAACCACCATAACCATAACCCTTCATACCATCATTACAACCATCAAAATCTTTTTAACCTTCATCATCATCATCATCATCAATATCTTTTTCACCATTCAAACACAACTGGTTTTAACTTTTTTAATAACCAAAATATTTACCCTTATTCTTCACCTTCACCACCTCTTCTCCCTTTGCCACCACCCTATGCTGCTGCAGGACCACCTGTTTTTACTACAAAACCTCAGTTTCATAAACCTACATGGAAGCAAAGTCATAAAAAAGGTAACCTTATTTTACCCTTTTTGTTTATGTTTTGTTTATATTATTTGGTGGTAACTTTTAAAGTTTTAAGTATATATTTTTACATGTTTTTTGGGTCATAGTTTTAACCAATGTGTCATGAAATGAGCTATGTTACTTTTTATAAGAATTGTTTTTTATGATTTCTATCAAACCCGACAAGGGTTTTGATTGATTTGTCAAGCATTGGTGTAAACATGTGTTCAAGATTCCATTTTTTTCCATATAAAAAATAAAACCAATTTCTTGTTTTCAAGAACACAAAAATCTTGATAGTTCCAAGAAGCTTTTTATAAATTCTTGGTCTCAAAATTGTAAATGTTTATTTCATTCTTTTAAACTCTAAGGGTTTAAATTCTTGGTCTAAAAAAAGTTAGTTTTCTGCATAAAATAATTGTATATAAAGCTGGTTATGACAAGTTATATTACAGTAATTAGATGATGATTTTTGTTAAATGCAAATAATAATGCATATGCTAATACCTTATTTACCTTATTCACATCTCTAAAGATTGTTATTATCATTTGGGATAATTATTTAAAAATGTATTTAACTTTTCAATTTTTGTTAAGTTTAGCATTTTTTTTTTATTTTTGTTTTTATATACCTAAACTTTTTTTTTACCGTGTCATCATTTTACCCCTGCCATCTTAACAAGGGTGCTATAAATTTAAGTGTAAAATTAACAAGACTGCCATAAATTTAAGAGTAAAATGTCACATACTTACGGGCACAAAAAATAAAAATAAAAAGTGACATAACTAGGAAAAAGTAACAAATTAATTACATTTTTAGATAATTATCCCTTGTTATCACTTTGCTAATTTTGACATTTTGTTAAAGACTCATAAACAATACAAAATTTTCTTGTTTTAAAGAACACAAAATGTTATTTTTTATTCAAGAATCTTGTTGTTAAAAAAGACAGAATCTTATCACTTGCATTAAATTTTGTTCTTGAATGTTGTTTCTTATGCTATGTTTTTTTATTTCCAATATATTTTTTTTTTTAGAAAAAATAATTAACAAAATGTATATAGTACTAATTACTATTTTTAACTTAAACAGCTATAGAAGTGATTCCAACAACAATTAACTTATCAATGGCAATCAAGAAAGATGACTTAAAACCCATTAAAGACTCACCACCACAACCACCGTCATCACCACCACCATCTCCGCCGTTAACGGTGGCATTCCGGCCAGACTCCGGTGGGACAGAAGGAACCATAATACCCCTTTTAGCCAACCATTTTTTAGTAAAATTTAACCCATTGCAACAAATATACCATTATGATGTAGAAATAAGCCCAAAACCCTCAAAAGAAGTTGCAAGATTTATAAAAGAAAGTATCACACAAGAAAAGCCTACTGTATTTTCGGGCGGAAAACCGAGTTTCGATGGTCGAAGAAGCCTTTTTAGCTCGATAAAATTTGAAAAAGATAGGTTAGAGTTGTTTATTAACATCCCTGTTCAAATGGGTAGTCAGCCGATTTCTGAAAGTCGTGACGAAAATGAAGAAAAAATGAAGCTTTATCGCGTAAATATTAAGGTTGTGTCGAATTTGAATGGTCGAGATTTGAGTAAATATTTAAGTAAGGAGAAAAAGGACTTGAACTCGCTTCCACAAGACTATTTACAAGCGTTAGATGTTGTATTACGCGAAAATCCCTTAAGGGAATGTACCCCGTTAGGACGGTCTTTATACTCGAATGCACTGGGTGGTGCTAAGGACATTGGGGGTGGGGCGATAGGACGAAGGGGATTTTTTCAAAGTTTAAGGCCAACGCAACAAGGGCTTGCGTTAAATGTTGATTTAACAGTGACTGCGTTTCATGAGAGTATAGGTGTGATCCCGTATTTGCAAAAGCGTTTAGCGTTTTTGAATGATCTTGACGAGAAGAAAACGAGAGGGTTAACGGTTGATGAAAAGAAAGAGGTTGAAAAGGCATTGAAAAACGTGAAAGTGTTTGTAAGTCATAGGGAAACGATTCAACGATATAAAGTTCATTGTTTGACGGATGAAACGACTGAGGATCTTTGGTTTAGGGATCGAGATGGGGTGAATTTATGGGTTGTGAGTTACTTTAAGGAACAGTATAATTATGATATTCAGTATAGGAATTTGCCGTGTTTGCAGACTAGTAGGAGACGACCTTGTTATTTGCCAATGGAGCTTTGTGTCGTTTGTGATGGGCAGAAGTTTCTTGGGAAACTTTCGGATGAGCAAACCTCGAAGATTCTTAAGTTGGGTTGTCAAAAGCCGAGAGAACGAAAGGCTATTATTGATGGTGTCATGGCTGGACCCTTTGGTCCATCGAGGTATGCATATTCTTGTAATTTAGTCTAAAAGAAATTGTGTATGATTGACAAAAAAAAGTTACGTGTCAATCCAGCGTGACCGTCCCATTTCGACCTGTAATAAAAATGACCCTTGTTCAACTGTACCGTGTTTCATGTGTTACTTAATCTGCCTGTTTTTTTGCCTCTAATATTAGTGTTTTTTTTTATTAATGAAACAGTGGACACCAAGCAGAAGAATTTGATCTTCATGTTTCAAAACAAATGACAAAACTAAATGGTCGAATCCTTCGTCCACCAAAGCTCAAGCTCGGAGACGGTGGTGAGGTACGTGACTTATTCCCATCCCGTCACGATCGACAATGGAACTTTTCAGGTAGCCAAGTTTTTGAAGGAACTCGAATTGGTAGATGGGCATTGATCAGTTTTGGTGGGACACCCGAACAAAAATCAAACATTCCAAAATTTATAAATCAGTTAACCCATAAATGTCAACAATTAGGGATCTTTCTCAACAGACAAACAGTCATTAAACCACAATTTGAGTCGATGCAGCTTCTTAACAATGTGGGTCTACTCGAAACAAAAATAAAAAAGATTCAAAAGCTTGCAAATAATAATTTGCAACTTTTGATATGTGTGATGGAAAAGAAGCACAAAGGGTATGCGGATTTGAAGCGGCTTGGTGAAACGAGTATCGGGGTTATGAGTCAGTGTTGCTTATATCAAAATCTCGCGAGACTGAGTTCTCAGTTTCTTGCTAACTTGGCCATTAAAATTAATGCGAAAATTGGTGGTTGTACAGTTGCCTTGTACACATCGTTACCGGCTCAAATCCCCCGTGTTTTGACACTTGATGAGCCGGTAATGTTCATGGGTGCGGATGTGACCCACCCGCACCCGTTGGATGATTTTAGTCCGTCGGTTGCTGCGGTTGTGGGGTCGGTAAACTGGCCAGCTGCGAATAAGTATGTGTCGAAAATGCGGTCTCAAACTCACCGACAAGAAATTATTGAGGATTTGAGCTCGATGGTGGAGGAGATATTACACGATTTTGTTCGTGAATTATCTAAGCTCCCAAAAAGGTTGATTTTCTTTCGGGATGGTGTCAGTGAGACCCAATTTCAGAAAGTGCTTCAAGATGAGTTGCAAGCTATTCGGGTCGGGTGTTCTAGGTTCACAAGTTACAACCCGCAAATCACGTTTGTGGTGGTCCAAAAACGCCATCATACTAGGTTGTTTCGAGCTGAAACAGTGGTTTCTGACGAGAATATACCACCTGGCACGGTTGTTGATTCAGTTATCACCCACCCGAAAGAGTTTGATTTTTATTTATGTAGTCATTGGGGCGTAAAGGGTACGAGTAGACCGACTCATTACCATGTTCTACGCGACGAAAACGAGTTCACTTCTGATGAGTTTCAAAAACTGGTTTACAATCTTTGTTTTACTTATGTAAAATGTACCAAACCTGTTTCATTGGTGCCACCTTGTTATTATGCTCATTTGGCTGCTTATCGAGGCCGGTTGTACCTTGACCGGAGTGGCGGGTTGTCGGGGTTCACAAGAGGCTGCCCACCAAAGACGGCCCCACTCCCGAAAGTGCTGGAGAATGTTAAGAACCTAATGTTTTATTGTTGATACAGTTGTATTAGGTCTTGTAAAATGTTAGATGTTCGTTCGTTATATATGTTAAAACGAACTTAGGATTATCGAATGAATTTAACGCTGTGACGCCTTGTGTTTTTTACTATTTTCGATATCTCTAGCATAGATGTTGTAGGAAATCAGATGCAACGTAAATCTCGGCATTCTTAGCTTTATAGGATCGACTAGTTTTCTCGGTGGGATCACATTTCTCAATCGGTCAACTAAACGTTTGCGGTAATTGCTAATTTTATCACTATTTGGATGCAGTTGTAGTCCTTATATTTTCAAGCACTGTTTGCCTATTTGGTACTATATGCTAAATGGTCCTGGGTGATCTCATAAGCCGATGCTATTAGTACACTATTTATGGATACTGTCCTAAAAAGAATTAAATGAAGAGGACTGTTCATAAATATACTATTTGCACGGCATTGGTCCCAAATCGATTGTGCACAAAAGCTGACACTTTCAAGTTTCAACCTTCTTTTATACGAAGAAAATTATAATATATTCTCATATTTACGCTCTTACTTTTGTTGTGTTATCACTCGTAAGTTCATAAAAAGTATATTTTTTTTTTTCACTCACCTTTATGTAATACTGTGAACGGCCAATTTTTTTACATCCTGTACCACTTATCTTACAATATATTTAACAAATGATTTCAGCGAGGCTTGAACCCCACAAACTCTAAGATGGATGGTAATTCACATATCACTGGACATAAAATACATAATAAAAAAGATAAATTTTGACAAGTTAAAATTTCAGCAAGGCTTGAACCCTACAAACTCTAGGTTGAATGGTAACTCACATATCACTAGACATAAATACGGAATAAAAAAGATAAATTTTGACAAGTTAAAAGTAGTAAAACTTAAGCTGATAATAAAGCAGCTAAAATGTGAGCCATAGCCCATTGGTTAAAAGTTGAGCCACAAAGACAATGTATTCATGAAAACATACATAAAGTAGAGGAAGCTCCTAGTAATAAAAAATTGAAGCTAATTGGTCCAAGAAGGACACAAAAGAGTTGGAGAATATGCGTACGTAGTCGATTAATGAGGTATGCATGCTACTGCTAACTACATACCCATAATAAATTCAGTAGACCCAACTGCAAACCCCCTATTGTGTCATGCATGCACTGCACTACTATCACTACTATGTCATTGCAGACACTAATTTACTCCACCTAGCTCCCATCACCTACTAAAAATACTGCAAAACTAATTTGGTATCCAAAACTTGTTAGCAAAATCAATGTTATAGGATTTTTTATTTTTCTATAAAACTATATATGTATTTTGTAAACATCTTGGGTGCTTAGAGAAATGTTTCATAAAACCGTAAAATCTCGGTTAGGTCTCGTACCTTTAAATTGTTATCTTTTCGAGATAACCTGAATAAAGAAAAACTCATTTGTTTTAACTAAATGACTAAAAGATAATTAGATGACACATTGATCTTCATGTTCTGATATTTGTATTTATAATAAAATATATTTTAGGTTAACTAAATTAACTCGAACAATAATGTTAAGGTTTGTGTTAGATAAAATGCACATGTAAGTTCAGGAGTTTAAATTTACTTATCATTTTACCCATTTGTTTAACTAAATGACTAAAAGATAGTTAGATGACACATTGACCTTCATATTCTGATACATCGACTCTTGACACGATACTGAATAAAAATATAAGATGCGATACAGTATAAATTTACTTATCATTTTACCCATTTTCTCCTTTCCAGATATTATTCACTAGTGACAGGGAGAAACGACAAACTATGTAAAAATTTTCTGGGTAAATAATGATAACAGATGACGAGTAAACATATACTGTAACATCTTTTTAACTTAAACACGTTAAGGTTATGGATTTATGGCTGCATGTGTTACGTCATAAACGTGTGTCACAGTACAAATTAATCATAGCTAAAACGTTTCCAACACGCTAGAGACACTCTATGGGCAGAAAACTATATGTGTTGAATATTATTATAAACTCGATCACTCGATCAGAGTGTAGTATTTTTTAACTTTCGAAGGGTTTATTCCTCAAAGGTGAGATCTACTCGTCATCACATATGGCAAAACAAGTATAAATGAGCTTTTATGAAAACGTGATAATTTGTATATTGATGTAGTCTAAACAAAACTTTCAATAGATTATGGGTCTATTTGGGTCTCTTTAAAAATTGTTGAGTATAAAGTGTTTGTTAAGTCACTTTTCATATAAAACCGTCTAGGACCGTTTGGGTTTAGATTGCCAGATTTACTCATCATGCTATCGATATAAAAATAAAACATGCATTTTTAATTCATTATCTATCATTATTTAAACCATCAGTTTTTTACATGTTAAGGATTCTGTAAATAGAAAAATACGTATAACTGCAAATGTATGGAAAGAATAAATATCAAATTTATCATATATGCTCCCTAATTTTACAATGACATCACTTTTTAAATTATTTTCTCATTCCTCCTTATTAAATTACTTCAGTACAACACACACACATACTCAAAAGAAACACATAGTGAGAAAACGGAAGATGATTTAGGTTTGCCACAAGACAGGGGGTTTACTATCGCCGCTCGCCATTAGCGTTTGCCATACCTTCCCGCAAGTGCACCTTTGACCTTAACAAAAAAGTGTGTGTTTAATCGTATATTCGTATGTAAAGACTAGGTGTAATGGAAGGAATCACCACTCTAGACTAAGGGCCCGTTTAGTTGCCTGATTTCTAGAGGGAGGAATGGCTTGAATCCTAAAATAAAGTGTTTCGTGAGTAGCATGGGTTTAAAATATTGGAGTGGTTACCAAATATTTGGGAGTGTGGTAAACCATGGGATGAGGGTGGGTTTTGAAAATTTTTCTCTTTCATGTGAGCAAAGGTTTTCTTTCAACCACACAAATAAAATATCACCCTATTAATTATTTGTCTTATTTGAATTTTTAATTTAAAAATTATGTATTTTATTTTAATTAATTTATAAAACAATTATTAATTTTCTCTCTTTATTTAAGGGCCCGTTTGTTTCATGGTGTAAGCTATAAGGATTGGGATTGTCCTTGGTAGCATTCATTTTTGGTTGAGGGGCATAGGTTTTAAAATTGGGGATGACATCCTTATAATTGGTGATCTACAAACCCTACCAAGACGGGTGGGATTTCAACAAAACTTTGTCCTTACTTTCTTCTCTCTCATTCAAATCTCATTCATTGTATTAATTTTTAAAATTGTGTATAACCAAACAACACTTTTTAAAAAGTTAAACTAAATCCTAAACCAACAATCTATAAATTCCACACCCAAAGTGAACCCCGACTTCAAACCAAACGGGCCCTTAATTCAGACTCAAATCCAAATACAAATCCAAATCCAAATCTTAAACCCGTCTATAAACCAAACGGGCCTTAAATGTTCTTTTCTAGTTTACGCGTTAATTGTCACTGCATGGGAAAGAGACCATTACTGGTCTTGAGTTTTTTTGGTTTGTAACGATACAATGATCATGACTAAAATGAAAGTGGTGATTGGCGAGGCGCATTCTATGTATGTGAGTGTTTTGTGAGTTATTTAGTATATAAAGATGGACATGATATACATAAATCGCAAAAAGTGTAATGACTATTAGAAAATAAAGCATCAATAAATTGAATTATGATCACACTGAGGCTAGATGTAATGGAGGGTACCCTCACCCTCCACCCTTTACGCGCCACCTCCAGTATGGGTGGCCTACCTTACGCGGACCAAGGTAAAAAAAGAGTAGAAGTTGTGAGAATGCTCACTTGAGTTCCGAACATTTTGTCTTATACCACCACGACACCAACTTCATTATACGAGTCGCACCGGCTAATCGGCCTCTAATCCAAACTTTTATGAATGAGTAAATTACACTGTTGGTCCCTCACCTTTATAAAATTCGCAAAATTAGTCCCAACTTCTCAAAAGTCGCTTATTTAGTCCCAACCGTTTTGATTAATTACGAATTTGGTCCTTTTTTTGATAACGCTCGTTACTTTATTCGTTAGCTGCAAGGGTCTTTTCGTCATTTCATTTCCAAACACCGCAGTTACACCGTTGGTCCTTGAACTTTCCAATTCAATAATTTCAAAATCCAACCACTTTTCTTCTTCAACCTCTCACTCACCATCACTCACTATTCACACCTCTCCTACCAAGCCGTCACCACCTCTATCATTGCTATACTTCTCGAATATACTTATATGAAAATTATCCAAAAGTAACCAACAAAATACTCTTTTCTAATAAAAAAACAAGATAATTTTTGTTGATATACACACCCATTGAACAAATAAAATAGAACTTTCAAATAAAATAAAACTAATCATAGGGACTATCCGTTAGATAAAGGGACCGTGGGTGTTAAGGCTTTTCAAGTTAAGGACTATTTGCATCGGAAAAAAAGTCAAAGAACCATACATGTAAGTCAACACAAACTACATGGACCATCCGTGCAATTTACTCTAACTTTTACTACTACTATTAAATATTGTACTTCGTAGAACATGAACATTAAAAAGGGTGATCAATTTGAGCATAAAAAATGCATATTTAGGACGGCGAGAGTAAATATAATATGTGTCAGTTCCGTAAAGTCACAATCAAACACAGAACTAGGACAAAAGTTGTTCCTTTTGTTCTGTCGAGACATTCACATCAAACTTTTTTTTCTATTATTTCTGTAGCACAAGTCCTATGGTTACTATTGTGCCCCATCTCATAGTCTCATGTTTAACCACAAAATTCTCAAAACGGTCCAGATAAAAAAATAATTACTTTTGTCTTGTATCGTAAATGAAAACAAGTTTGATAGATTGATGGAACACAGTAGCATTCCGTACGTCCTCAGCATAAGATTCCTTATTGATGACGTCAGGTGTTTTGGATTAATTTCTGGACCTACTTGCTAACGTGTCTTTCGTATATGGTAAAATTATGAAAGAAGATTATGGGCGTAAACGAGATGAGACAACCTGTGAGTTACTCGGTATCGACTCGTAAACTACTCGAAATCGACTCGATTTAAATGAGTCAAGCTCGAATTCGAGCTACTCGAGTATATTTTCGAGTTGAGCTCGAGCTCGAAAAGACTGCTCGTGAAGCTCGCAAGCCTTAACGAGCTTCAACTAAATTTCACTTTTACCCTTTATATACATATATTTACTTAATTTTCATAAAAATCGAGTCGAGCCAAGCTTGATATGTCGAGTATTCATCGAGTTTTGGCCTTAAATATGAAAATAATCGAGCTCGAGTTGAGTTTCGAGCTTGAGTTTTAGTATTCGAGTCGAGCTCGAGCTTGGCAGTACTCGGCTCGACACGATTCGTTTACACCCCTAATGAAGATCTTATTTTTGTTTCAACATGATAGGTCGGTCTTATTGGTGTTTTTGTGAGAGGATAATAACATTTTTTTGGTTTACTCGAGTTTTTGTTTCGATATTGTCAGCCGATTAATCTTACGGCGACTATCTTTTTGGATAGCGTAGAGTCAGTGCAGGTGAACCTCCATGGCTACAAAGTTTTCTCCTTGTTGAGTTCAAACCCTTATCCTTTACTTTAAAAGGCTGATATTCTTACCGCTAAGTCACCCCTTGTGGTTAGTTGGCCCTTAACATTAAGCAAATGTTAAAACATTTGTTCGTTTAATCATATTCTAATTAGTCAACATGTCCTATAATGTTAAATTAAATGCAATATTAAAGGATCTCAATCATAAAATTACCCGGTCTCAAAATTATTGTCCATATTTTCTTTTTTGGATGTCTCAAAATAATTGTCCACTTTCCTTTTTAAGTAAAAACTAAAAAATATAGTAGGAGAATATTTTCTTTGAATGGTTGAAAACTATAGCGACCCTTCTTTTATTAAACTATGTGATTTCTCTCTCATAACAATAATTTTGAAACGGAGGGAGTATTAGATTGCGTGCAATGGTGAGTGAACGATCACCACTATCCCCTCACTCATACATGACCCTTATCAATATCATCTTCATTATCTTAGTGTCACATCGACTTTTTAACATACCATCATGCTAACACTTTTAAAGGCTAGTAGTCACCACCTAATTCAACTAATGGAGATACCACAGTGAATACAAGTTCAACTGCTGCTCATCAAGTTCATCATGTTCACAAGACCAAGCAGAACTTGTACACTGCTCCATCTAAGTACAAGCTACTTCATAATGTACAAGTCAAATGCAACAAGATGTAGAGACTTAGATATTTTAGTTTAGATATTTCATGTATTCTATAAATAGCAGATATGTAGCTTCATTTCATTTTATGAAAATGTAATCACAACTTTCTCTCAATAATATCACCTTTTTCACTTCATCTAAAATCTCTTTATGGTATCAGAGACATCACCACAATCTGTGGTGACTAACTGATTTTCTCCACCATAACAAACTTTTCCGGTCACTATAACTGACTTTTAACCGTTTTTTCCACCACAACTAACTTTCCCGCCAATTTTTCCATCATCTCCACCATCATTCTCCATCATAATCCACCACATTTCTTCATTTCTTGACATTCAAATCACTGAAACACATCAATCCCACACAGAAACCATCACAAAACACACTAATTCTTCAAAATTCATCACAAAATCATCAACTACACTCTGTTATCAATCCACCATTGTTAAAACTTCAATATTACCATACACATCACTCACCAAGGATTCATCATGTCTACTGAATCACCACAAACATCACAAGATACATCCACCATGAATACTACACTCAATGGAACCATCACATCTGATCATCCTCTGTTTCTTCACCAAACAGATCATCCTGGATTGGTTCTAATCTCCAAGAAACTCACTGGTTCAGATAACTACAGTTCTTGGAAACGATCAATGGTTATCGCTTTGAATGCTAAGAACAAAATGAAACTTATCACTGGTGAGTTTCCTGAACCTCCTCTTACATCTGTTACTCGATCACTTTGGGAAAGGAATAATGATATGCTCATTTCTTGGATCTTGAATACTGTTGCTGATCATATTAGTAACAACTTGAACTTCATTAACTCTGTTTCCAAGTTATGGATTGAATTACATGAGCATTATGCTCAGATTGATGGTCATAGAATCTATCAGCTTAGCAATGATATTGTTCAGTTAAAACAAAGTGATTGTACTGTTGAAGTTTATTACCACAAATTGAAGGGTTTATGGGATGAATTTGATGCATTAGAGGCTCCTTACTTGTGTGTATGTGTTTGTAACTGTGAAAATGGTAAGGAGAATGGTGAAAGGGATCAAAGAAAAAGATTGGTACAGTTTTTGATGGGGCTTGATGATAGTTATGCAAACATTAGGGGTCAGATACTCTTGATGCAACCCTTACCATCTGTTGTCAAGGCTTACAACATGGTGAGGCAAGAGGAAAAGCAAAGAGAAGGTTTGCTACCTAAACCTGCAACAACTGCTGTGTTTGCAACTTTTGGTAATGGTCAAAGAGGTCAAAATTACAATCAAGGTTACAATTCTGGTCAAAGGAACAATAGGTCAACATACAATCAAGGTGAGTCATCTGAAAGAAGGAGTAACTTCAAGAAGGGTGTGATTTGTGGTCATTGTTCAAAGGAAGGGCATTACAAAGAGCAATGTTACAAACTGGTGGGTTATCCAGTGGGTCACCCATTGTATGGCAAGTTTCCAGCAAAACCTTTCAAACCAACAACTCAACCTTCACACAGGACTGTCAATATGGTTAACACTCAGGGAGAAACAGCTAACACCATTCCTACACAACCACAGTCTACATCAGCTGCTCAGCCAAACACTCCTTCAGACACTCACATGACTGCCAGAATTGATCAGTTGCAGAACCAACTCAATCAAGTCCTCATCATGATGCAAGGCAGTCAAAAGGGCTTATTTTCTGGTATTTTCTCCTCTCAAAGTTATAACATTCCTAAATTTGTAGCATCACTAATATCTAGTCTTAAGCATGCCTGGATCATAGATAGTGGAGCCACTGACCATATTTCCATCTCTTTATCCTACATGATTAACATACATCATCTATCTACACCTATTTATGTCACTTTACCAAATGGTCATAGTGTAAAAGTTACCACTTATGGATCTGTTGTCATTAACCAACACATTACCATTCATTATGTACTTTACATACCATCATTTTCACACAACCTTATCTCAGTAAGCAAATTGCTTCATGGAACCAACCTTTCCCTCACACTTACTGACAAGTATTGTGTTTTTCAGGACCAGAGCAAGAGGATTGCTCATGGAATCCTTTGTAATGGTCTATACTTCTTACCTCCATCAACAACTACCACATCAACTCTGCCCAGCTCAGCATTTGTTAACACCTCCACCAACACTTCATATCTGTGGCACTCAAGGATGGGACATTCTTCTTTTCCTGTACTCAAACAAATAAAAAGCATTTCTCCTTTTCTGTACTGTAACTCAACATTCAAATGTGAGATCTGCATGCTTGCTAAACAACATGCATTACCTTTCAATTCCAGTACCTCATATGCAACCTCTCTATTTGATTTGATTCACATTGATGTATGGGGTCCATATAGGCACACAACCATAAATAAGTGCAGATATTTTTTAACAATAGTTGATGACCACTCAAGGGCCACATGGACTTATCTTATGCCCAGTAAACAACACACCACAACACATGTCAAAACCTTTCACAAATATGTTCAAACACACTTCAAAATTGACATCAAAACTGTCAGAAGTGACAATGGCACTGAGTTTCTTAATTCTGAACTCAAAACTTTCTTTCAATCAGTTGGAATAACTCATCAAACTTCATGTCCAAATACACCACAGCAAAATGCCAGGGTTGAGAGAAAGCATAGACAATTACTTGAAGTGGCCAGGGCAATTAAATTTCAAGCAAATTTTCCAACTCATTTTTGGGGGTACTGTATCTTAGCTGCCACATATCTCATCAATAGATTACCTTCAACCTCAATTCAAAACAAATCTCCCTATGAGCTTCTACACAACACCACACCATCACTGGATCACATAAGAACCATTGGTTGCAGAACTTATGTTCACCAACACACATCTGATAAATTTGCACAAAGATCCATCCCCACAGTCCTTATAGGATATTCACCACATCAAAAAGGATACTTACTTTATGATCCTAAGACACACAAAACTTTAACTAGCAGACATGTAGAGTTTGATGAAACACAATTTCCATTTCACACACAAACATCTACATCTGCTGCTCATCAAGCAAGTCCACACTGTGTTAATCCATCCAACATACCAACATTTCCATCATTTCCAACTACACCCAACCCAGAACCACCCATTCCACCCTTGAATGCTACAGATACAACACCTTCACCTCAAAATTCACCATCACATCAGAGTTCACACACAAATACACCTACAACAATCTCACCTCCACATTCACCACCTACACCACCAGACACAGATCCAACCAACACCTCAACAAACACACAACCTCTTCCTAATTCATTCTTCACAAACTTACCCTCTACTTCTAACTCACAAGCTCAACCACAACCTATTCCACCAAGAACATCAACCAGAACCAAAACCATTCCCACCAAATTCAAAGATTTTCACTGTCAATTACCAAAATCCAGAGTTAACTCTGTTTCCAAACACCATTTCACTAATTTTATCAACTATTCAAACATTTCTACCCCTACCACTAGACATCTAATTAACACTATCAACAAGATCACTGAACCTAAAACCTATAATCAGGCTGCTAAGAATCCACACTGGATAGATGCTATGAAAAAGGAGATTATAGCTTTAGAGGCAAACAATACTTGGATTTTAGTCTCTTTACCTGCAGGAAAAGTTCCAATTGGCTCTAAATGGGTGTACAGAATTAAGCTTTATGCAGATGGCACTATAGAAAGATACAAGGCTAGATTGGTGGCAAGAGGTTATACACAGAAAGAAGGTGTTGATTACAAGGAGACATTTGCCCCAGTTGCAAAGATGGTAACTGTCAGAGCACTCCTAGCCATCACAGTACACAACAATTGGATTATTGAGCAATTGGACATCAATAATGCTTTTCTACATGGTGACTTGCATAAAGAAGTATACATGACAGTACCACAGGGCTATTCAAAAGATCTTCCTCCCAACACTGTGTGCAAGTTAACCAAGTCTCTCTATGGTCTTAAGCAAGCAAACAGACAGTGGTTCAGTAAACTTACTCAATTCCTTCTCTCCATCCATTTCAAACAGAGTTATGCAGATACATCCTTATTTACACTCACAACAGGACAGAGCTTCATTGCCTTACTTGTGTATGTAGATGACATTCTTTTGGCAGGCAATGATCAAACTCTCATCAACTCAATCAAGCAACAACTCAACCATCAGTTTAGTATCAAAGATCTTGGACCACTACATTATTATTTGGGTATTGAGATATTCAGGAATTCAAGTGGTATTGTAATGTCTCAAAGAAAGTATGCCTTGGAACTCATACAACATGCTGGAGTACTTAATGAAAAGCCTGCTATCACACCACTTGATCCAACAGTATCTCTCAATACAGATAATGGTGATTTACTCTCAGATCCTTCTTCTTATAGAACTTTGGTTGGGAAACTCATCTATCTAACAATCACAAGACCAGACCTTTCCTTTGCTGCTCAAGTGTTAAGTCAATTCTCACATAATCCCACCACAGTTCATATGAAAGCACTGAAGAGAGTTATGAGATACATCAAACTTTGTCCAGGACAAGGACTTCAGTTTTCAAAGAACACAGAACTCAATCTTTCAGCTTTTTGTGATAGTGATTGGGCTGCATGTCCAGTTACTAGAAGATCAGTCACTGGCTATGCAATCTTTCTTGGAAGCTGTCTTATTTCATGGATTTCTAAGAAGCAAATTGTGGTTTCCAGATCCTCCACTGAGGCTGAGTACAGAGCTCTGGCTGACTGTACTTGTGAGATTACTTGGCTCAAAAGTCTCCTTCAAGATCTCAATCTCACAATTACTCAACCAGTTCCTATCCTATGTGACAATGAATCTGCCATTGCACTTGCCTCAAATCCAGTACACCATGCCAGAACAAAGCATATAGAAATAGATTGTCACTTTGTGAGGGACAAGATAAAGGCTAAACAGATCTTACCTTCCTACATCCCTACAAAGTTCCAAGCAGCAGATGTTTTGACAAAAGGTTTACCTAAAGTTCTTCATTATAATTGTTTGAGCAAGTTTGGCATCTGTGATCCTTTCACACTGCCAACTTGTGGGGGGGGGGGGTAATGGAGATACCACAGTGAATACAAGTTCAACTGCTGCTCATCAAGTTCATCATGTTCACAAGACCAAGCAGAACTTGTACACTGCTCCATCTAAGTACAAGCTACTTCATAATGTACAAGTCAAATGCAACAAGATGTAGAGACTTAGATATTTTAGTTTAGATATTTCATGTATTCTATAAATAGCAGATATGTAGCTTCATTTCATTTTATGAAAATGTAATCACAACTTTCTCTCAATAATATCACCTTTTTCACTTCATCTAAAATCTCTTTATCAACACATAAACAACATATAAAAAGACATCACAATATACTCACAAACACACTAAAAAAAGAGTGTTTCGTTAGGTGATGCAGACGACCGAACCAAGCCATAAGGGTCTTCGCGTACCAATTTTAGGGGTGTGATGGTGCTTTGCATGCCATCTGGTTTGTTCACACGCCAAACATACCACCATTAGACTTTTGTCAAATTTTGAAGTATTTTGTGCAGTTAAATTTATTATTTTAATATAGTAGCATTTATAGTAGTTATAAATTACTCGTATGGTGTATTAGAACCGCCGTGATGGTTGATTACTTCATGTGTTAACCCTCTTTTCATGCTTCATAACTCATTACGCCTTTCTCTTTTCACATGTCATCAACCAAATTTGAAAGTGATTTGATCACAAATTTGACAGAATCATCTTTTTTCTGTTTGTGTGTGTATGCAAGCGTTTGTGGTTGGTTTGGTCATCAATATTGTTGTTGTGTGTGTGCAAAGCAAAATTCACATAAGTGAAAAGAAACTCAGGTTGATGTGTAAGTCTAATGTGCTATTTTAATTTATTGTCAAATGGTTTTAGAATAAAAATCTATTTGAGCTTACATTTTAATATTTTATTACCACATTTTTAGCTTGGTAAGATGATCATAGCGATCTTAACAAGTGTTATCAGAGTTATGGTTAGATCCATGTGTATGTTGACTTTAACACAACTTTCATTGTTAATCAATGTTCTATTTCTCTCATTGTTCGTCAATCTTTCATAATACGGTTAAAAGAACAACACTTTCACTATATCTTGAAACTTATTTGCTTTGTCAGGCATGAGTCGAAATATATGAGATAGCGCTCCCTAATTGCAATCATCTGGAGCGGTTAACAATATTGCTAGTCAATTCTACTTATTATGATGTTCAAAGAGGTGCTTTCGGTCGATTTTACTAACTATCGAAGCCAATAACTTGCATGGATGCGATACTCTAACTGCCGAGTCAACTAAGTTAATGTAAGTCAAGTTAGATAATATATAAACCCCCTAGCTATGTAATGTTTTATTTATATTTGCCAAGGTTGATATATAACTCCAACAAGGCAACAACTTTGAGCCCTTGATAATTTTGGGCTTATCAATTCGGTCCAAAAACAAGAGGCAAGAAGAACCCAAGTTCTTTTGCTGCCATAACATTCTTTTCAAATAAATAAAAGTAGCAAAGATTACAACTTTCAATAATATAACTTTTAATAGAAGTTACGTACGTTGAATGTAAAGTAACTTGTAACTTATGTAGACACGGGCGTTAATAATTGCAAAATTATCCATTTTCATATCGTTTTTGAGGTCTAAATGATTACGTCTATATTCAAATCTATCACTAATTCTATGTGAATTGTCATAATATAACATATAACACTTGAAATAATGCTAATTTCGATACTTAAAAGTTATAACTTACTCTAAAAAGGAACAATGTTTCATAATGATCAAGCTACTAATCTTTTGGATGCGGGTAATTCTTTGGCGAATCTTCGTGCACAAGGACACGAGTCTATGAAACTATGAACATGAATTCTTGCACACCGATGCTAATTCTCGTCCAAAGGAACAAGAGAAATAGACATTGTTTCCAAAACCGGTTTACATTCCACACCAGCGGCTTCCAAACTATACGACTTGCAACTAAAGTAAAAAACCGTACTCATCATAAAATCAATAAGCACCACAAAGCTATACATTACCACCAAAACGGGTCGTTCCCACATTCTAAAAGACTCGTCACCATAACTTAAACTTTTCACCCGATGCTCAAATAGTCCCTTAACGATCCCAACCCCAATAGTTGATCCAAGAAACATCATTAACCCCACTCGAGTTTGACCTTTAACCAGCACATTAGACCTCAACAATGCTAAAGGCCCTGATACATCTTCCAATACCGACATCACTATAGCAAGATCACATATAATTATATTTTGAGCCAAAATTACCGCGAAAAACAGCCCAATTACAATGGTGGTGTACAAAATTAAGTTGGATGAAAACCCGATGGCATAAAGTAATCTACTAACACAAATTAGTAGCATCACAAATAATGTGACACATCCAACATTCACCACACAAATTAGCAAATAAGTTGATATGATTCGCCTCCAAATTGTTCTCATAAACACATAAAACTTTATACACTCAAACTTCTTTCGTGAATAGGTGCATTCCATAGCGTAAACAACAGCAGCTTTCGAGATCAATAACAATGTGATATAAAAAGAAAAATAAACTATAGATGAAATCACAATATCCGAAAATTTGTGACATACTTGCTTCACATAGGGGTTTAACTCAATTCCACTTGATTTCGCAATTAGTAACAATTGTATACTCACTTGATTCACAACTGATTGATCAACTAACAAATTCGATAAATGTATAGCTGAAACAGGCAAAATCAAGAAACCACAAATTACCATGAACACAATAAGGTTACATCTCATTATTCTCATGGTTTCTAACACGATTTCTAATGCACCATTGTATCGAAACGAGTGATCTGATCTTGTTTGAAGATCATGGTTAGTTACGATTTGGTTTTTGACTGATGTGATTGTGATCATACGTGTGCATGGTAAATTTGAGTGTTCCATAATATCCATGCAACTAGATGAATTGCATAGCAATTTGAGATGTAGATTGAGTTTATAAGTTTATTGAACTGCCGGTTTTCGAGTGTTTGATGGTGAATTTGATATGTGATGATTTTGGTATATATGCATATACATAAACAAATAAATGTGAATGTGCATGATACATGCATGAAAAAGTTGAAAAGGTTGTGATTAATTTAGGGAAAGGGAGAATTTCATGGGAGAAGATATAGAGATTTTGCATTAACTTAGACATTTGCTAAAATGTTAATCTAGTGTTTAAATTTAGAAAAGATTTCTAGAAATGAAATGCATTTTAAATGATAGTAATACTTGTGTATAACTTTAACCATGTATTTATTGCTTTTTTTTGTTCATATACTAGTCGTGAATCTCATGTTACAAGGTTTCTAAACAATATGTTGCGGTAAAGGTTCAAGGTTGGTTACTTTTTGATTAGCAAGTACAGTATAATGTGTATCATGTGAGATTAAAGATGCTGCAACTCATCCATTTCTTATGGTCACGTATGATGTTCATAAGCTTTATGATATGAAGAAATGGATCTTGTTTACTCCCACCGTCCTAAAATATAAGTCCATTTTGACTTTTTCAAAGTCTTTTTACTCCAACTTTGACTTTTTTTTTTTTTTTTTTTTTTTTTTTTTTTTTTTTTTTTTTGTTATATAATATTTGATGCAAAATATATAAATGGACTTGTGTTTTAAACGCATTCTCATTGGTATACTTTTCATCAAGTATTATATAACAGTGGAAAAAATAATTAAGGTCAAAGTGAGAAACAAAAGACTTTCAAAAATAAAAAATGAACTTATATTTTGGGACGGAGGGAGTAACATCTAGAAAGATGTTTTATGTGTCATGGTTGTCGTGTTATAAGTTGTTCTATCCCTCATCAAAGTGCCATAATAACTTGACGGGTTAGGTTAAGTAAATCAATAAAACTAAACTATTACTTATATTATTACATGATTAACATTATCTAAAATACGTACGATATTTGGCTAGTTATATAAATAAAAAAGAAGTGCCGAAAGAAGAAAGATTGAATGATCGTCTTTTCTATTTGCTAAACCAAAACTCACTCAAAACATATATACAAACGAGGCGCAAATAACGCATAAAACTTAGAGTGGAAAACCTCTCATGATGGACTTGCAAGACATCTAAAAGTACAATATTATAGATACAAAAGAAACGACGTAAGTCTTCTGTATGTGAATTTAACGACAAGTAACTGTCAATCATACTTGGAACAACTCAATACGATGCAAAAATCAAAACGAAAGCAAGCATCATGAAGTACATACTCCTAACACATGGATCTCCAAAATCGACCTTGTCCTTGGAAAGCTTGGATCAGATGGTTACATGTATCTCTAGTTATAGAATCATGACGATTGGTAGATCAATATTCAAGGAATTAACGACAAATTATTGTTGTTCTGATGAGCACTATCTTTTATAAAGGACTTAAAAATGGGTCATTAATTAGTCTTTCAACCAACCCATGAAGAAGGAAATGTTGTAATGTTGTATGGTTCTAAGTCTAAATATATGTAATGGGCCAAAAATAAAGAAAAAAAGACATACAACATTACAACATTGCCTTCTTCATGGGTTGAAAGACTAATTATTAATGACATTTTTAAGTCCTTTATAAAAGATAGTGCTCATCATTGGATATACTTATTGTACGTAGTAGTATTGTTTCCACTTTGGGCAACTATGCCATGTTATTCATGGTAACATGGTTCATGTTATGAACTATGATCCAGCAAGACCCTAAAACTGTGAGATGATTTGCGCAAGATTGAACCTTGGTGTAATGTGTGATCGATCAGTAAACAAAATCCTTGTTACGGTCGTTGACATGGACGCATAAGATTGAACTTTGTAAGCATGGCAAATGTCACTATGTATATTCCTAGTAATAAAAACCTTGTTTATATCATTTGGATGTCAATTATTTTTAACAATTGACACGCTACATCAACATATGCAAGAGCTTTCTTAAAACTCTTCAAAAGCGTTTGAGTGATCACCTAATTACCGAATAGTTTTCTAATGTGAGTAATATTGAGTGTTTATGCACTTTAATATCGAACAACAATCAAATGCACATGCTAAAAATATACGAGGATGTAGTTTAGCAACAATCTAAAACGAATTAAGAAGGACGAGCCGAGTAATTAAGTTTACTCGGCCGTGAAGGAGTTGATAGAAGATGAACGGGCAAATTGCATAAAAAATACTTTACTTTAGGTCAATTTGAATTTCAGGTACTCAACATTAGGTTTTTATTTATTTTTTATTTTTTTAGGCACCGATAATCTATTTATGACCGATAATCTTTTTTTTTTTTTTTTTTTTTTTTTTTTTTTTTTTTTTTTTTTTTTTTTTTTTTTTTTTTTTTTTTTTTTTTTTTTNTTTTATAATTTTGGAAAAGTAAAAGATTTTTTTTTAATTATTTATTTTTCTTAATAAAATTACATTAAATATAGTTTTTAATTTTGTGTATATATTAATTGGCATGAAACGCACTATCCAAAAAAATTTGTTGGGATTTCTGTCATTTGGCACAAATGGACATGCTTGTTCTTTGTTTGGTGTCTTCACCCACCCCATCTATTTTTTTCATTTTAATTATAATAATGAATGTTGTTTTAGCTAATATTAAAAATAGCAAAATATCAGAATAAAGTTTGCGGACATGTCAAAAAGTTTGATAAAACTAGCGTAACATGAAGCAGTAGCAGAAATCAGTAACGATTATGTTTCATTGGTTTTTCGAGTAAAACTACCGTCTACTAGCACATTTAAACAATAATATTTTTTACCAGTTAAATATTAAAATTCTATTTTTTAATTGATTAACTTTTTTATTATTATTATTATTATTATTATTATTATTATTATTATTATTATTATACAGATAAAGATTTTAAGAAAATGATTGCCTTTAATCATGATTAAAAAATGGGCTGCGGCCTGCGGGCCTCAAAACCCTTTGGTAATATCGACCAATGGACCTTATGAATTATGATTCACACCTTAACCAATTCACGATTATATATTTAAAGTTTTATTATTTACTACTAAGTACTAACCATAACGTGTTATCAAATACTAGTAACAATCACTTAGGTTTAAAATTATAAATCATGCACACATTACATAAACAAGGCTTTGATTGATGTCAACCGTTGATGGCTTTTTAACAACCGGATGATAATAAAACTGATGTTTAACTATAGCCTTAATACGATATATAATTATAGGATTAATATCCTCTCAATTTGATATGAACATGACTGGTAATATTTCCTTACAATACAACAGTGGAGCCTACTGGGGAACCCAGTTTCTTTTTGATTGTGAGGAAACATTACCAGTTATATTCATATCAACCTAATAGGATCTTAATCCATAATCCTAACACCAATTTACAACTTTTAAGAAATTTTAGAGCTGAACAATTGTGATTTCTTAAGTTAACACAACATTTACTTTGTACTAGTTGAAGTAGCCCTTGATTATGATTGATACATTTAAAATGTCTTCCAAGCTTTAGTTTAGCACTTAAAATATAAATTTATGATTTTGGTGGAAATTCCACCACCAAATATCTAATGTTTTTAAATTTTATGTTAAGAGTTGTTTATAGTTCTCTATGAGCATGAATGTGGACAAAAGAATCTCATTCAAATGATTGGTTTCTCTTTTTGATCGTGGTATTGTTGAAGTTGCTATATGTCTCTTTCGATCTCTTTCAATTTTTATGAGCTTTTGATAAAGACCCTTTACTCATCTTTTCCTTATTTGCATACTAACTATTTGTTTTATCGCTTTTTCAAGAATTCTGTATTGGACTTATGTTAACCTAGCTATAAAGGTTACCGAATGACCAAATCATTGCATTTAAGGTCATTGATTCGTCATATATGTCATATTCACGAAATCGATATGCCATGAAATGTGACCTAACGTTTAGTTAAACATCGTCGAATGCGTATTTTTGGTTCAACTTGTATGAGTTGTGCTCAATAAACTAATGATTAGAGGTTGTTTAATTAGATGTGTTGCTTGTATGGTGTATTCTTAAACTTTTTATACACTATGGAAGAAGAAAGGGGAAAAAAAAAAAAAACACCAAAAGTTACCTAAAGTAATAAAGTAATAGTTAAATACTATTGCAACTTGGGATGTACACAGATATTTTCTTGCTTTCAAAACTAGTATTTAAATTTTAAAATTTGACTCTTTCCTAGGGAAAAAAGTGTTACATGACAAACAAGACCAAAAATGTCATCTAGGTATAATTTTTATATTATTTATGGTAGCTAAAAAACACTCTTTAGAATTAGATAATTTGTATGAAGGTGGTTGTAAGGTTTATTAAAGTGGTAGGAGAATAAGGTCAAACTCAATATAGGGAAAGTATGTTGTTTTAATCATAAAAAAAGAATTTGGTTAGACATGTAATCCATCTACTACAATATTTGTTGTCTTTCACCTTAATTATTTATATATTTATGATATGAAACTATATCTAGTTATCTACATGTATGCATGTATGTATTATTTTTAGTACGAGGGAAAAACTATAGCTAAGAGTGGGCACGAATGTTACAAAATTATACAATATATATGTTGGTTCGGCTCGGTTTGATTTTTGGACAATTTTGCTCAGCCCTATTAATGCGGTTTATTTTCAAGCATAATAACATATAGCCGATTGTCACTGTCTTAAGAAGAGTTCAAATTTTCGGTTTTACAAGTTGTTGATTAAAATGTATTGATTAATGTAATCCTTATTAGATATTGTTGTATATATATGTACAATCACCAAACAAAGGTTGGCAGCCTGGCTGGCTTGGCGCCCATTCTCACCAAAGACTTGGTTTACACATAATTAAGGTCGTGGATAGATGCATGTGTTTAAAATATGTCCAGAAAATAAAATATTAGAATTTTAAGTATGAGAATAATGAGTTTGTAAATTTCATTTTGGTTAAGTAATGTCGTATTATAGATGGATTTATGGCCACCGAGATCGGCAAGTTTATCGTTGCTTGATATATAGGGTTTTGCTAATATGTGTCGTTACTAGTTAAGTTGGACAGACGATAAAGTGCACTTTCCGTTTTTGAATGTTGAACAATCTAGTATGTAAACAACCACAAATCACATGCTTGGCGAGTGTAGAGTAAATAGCCAAGGTTAACTCAACAACTATAACAATCAAGATCGGAGAGAGGGGGTTCCCGAGGTCCACAGGAACTCCATGGATTTATCCCATGTAGTGTAAAAGTTTGTTAAAAGCAATGATTTTTTTTTAAAAAATGAACTTGGTCTTAAAAAATTTGTATTACGAAACTTCTTTAATCTTACAAACTGCACTTGATAAGCTTTATTTCTGAATCCGCCACTGATAACAATCATCAAATTTTTTCGTCAAAACGAATAGCTTGTAGTTTATTTTCTTTTGGTACTATTAAGTCTCTGTATTTGTCAACCATTTTTAAGTTATACATATACAAATCAGAAATCATATAACATATGTGTATGATTAATAATATACTTGTGTGGTTAGTTGTATATATGCATATAATATAAAGTTGTAGTTAATAACGCGTTTAGAGGTTTGTAGGGGAGACTAGAAACAAAGGTGCTTCCCCATAAGCCCCCAAGTGCCAGCTTATGCACTTCTATCACCCCACACACAAGGGGACGCATGGATAGATAACCCAACATTAAGAAACCCATGTTTACCTAATTAGGTCATTCACAATCAATCATATTGGTAGTATGTATGCATGAGAAAATAGTTCTGATTAAAGCAAACATAAATATTAAAGCAAATATAAATAAAACTAGCAAGACGCTAAAAATCACAATACCACGCGAGTTAATAATTTTGAACAAACAACTCTTAAACTACAACATCCTTGGACAATTACAACGGCACAAAAAAATATCACAAAGCGACTCTGAAAACTCTGATCTAATCGATCCTAGAACTACAACAACGTTAGGAAATTCAAACGCGAAAATCTTACACAGTTATATATTTACGTGAGTGACAGTATATCATGGTTACCATTAAATTATCTTTAATATCAAAGTGATTAATCACATTTGTACATTTGTTTTTGGTAATCTTTGAAATTAGTCAATTACTATACTTTGAACAATCATATTTTAGTTTCTAGCTCGTAAATTAATCGAGTATTGCATTTATTCAATTCTTAACTTGACCCCCAAATGCGGGGGAGATTCAATAAAGAATTCGTTTTATAATTTTGGAAAAGTAAAAGATTTTTTTTTTAATTATTTATTTTTCTTAATAAAATTACATTAAATATAGTTTTTAATTTTGTGTATATATTAATTGGCATGAAACGCACTATCCAAAAAAATTTGTTGGGATTTCTGTCATTTGGCACAAATGGACATGCTTGTTCTTTGTTTGGTGTCTTCACCCACCCCATCTATTTTTTTCATTTTAATTATAATAATGAATGTTGTTTTAGCTAATATTAAAAGTAGCAAAATATCAGAATAAAGTTTGCGGACATGTCAAAAAGTTTGATAAAACTAGTTCACGGCCCGTCCTGAGAAGGAAGTTGTGCATCCCTCTCCTTATGCGTAAGTTTAATGATTCATAAGTAGTATTTAACTTGTTGTTATTTATATACTAACTCTTCTCTTTTTTTTTCATTGCACGCAGAGCTAATGTGAGGGAGACTGAGTCCCCTTTTGTGGGCGCATCGCCCCACAAAGATGGAGGGGAGGGGACGTCAAGGCCGCATGGGCCTGTTGGGCAGTTGATAGGAGAGCTTGGTTCGCTGGCTGCGCAGCTGCAGGCCCGCTATGCTGAAGAGACCAGCTCTGTCGCGCAGAAGGATGCTGAAGTCGCGCGACTCCAGGCGCAATTGGCGGAGGCACGCGCTGAATCGGAGTCATCGAAGGCGCGCGCTGATAAGCTGTCTGGAGAGAAGTTTGCACTGCTTGTGCAGGTACAGCAGGAGCGCGCTCAGTATGAGAACTATCAGACTGGCTGCAAGTGGATTGGGAAGTATATGGACCAATGGAAGCTCCACCACTTCAAGCAGCTAGATGTCTTGCGTGAGACCGTGCAGTCGCAACTGGAGCCGGCAATTTTGACATGAAACCTGTTAACACGACACGACACGACCTGTTCTTAACAGGTTTCGTGTTTGACCTTAACAGGTTTCGTGTCTTAACAGGTTGGACCTGTTAAGACCTTTTAATATTCGTGTCTTAACAGGTCAGACCTGTTAAGACCTGTTAAGACCTGTTATGATGTTGTATATATAAGTTCTGAAAATCCTAACCCTAAATATTTGTCCGCCCCCCATCTTACCTAACTCTCTCCTGCCTTATCTCTCCCACAAGAATATCAAATCTGATCCATCATTCTATCTTTATCAAATATGAGAAATATATCATTTGATAATTCACATCATCATTCTATATTTATCATCTTCACCTAATTTGGGATTTATTTCTTTGTATCCTAATTGACCTCTGCGATCAGAAAACCACCGCCGTCTCCGGCCACCGTCAACTTTAAAATCAGGTAACTCCATCTTTCTTTCTTTCTTTTTTTATATTTTTTTTATAAAATCTTCATTATTGTCTACAAGATTATGATTCGATTATGTTAAATTACTAACCTTTTTAGGAAACTGTTTATGGGTTTTGATCCTCAACTCAAACTAGTCAAAACCCATCTTTTGTTTCTTATTTAGTTATGAAAATCTTGATTCTTGATGTTAGTTAAATTATGACAAAATTTAGTTTTTATGGGAAATTGTTCATGGGTTTTGATCCTCAATTCAAACTAGTGAAAACCCATCTTTTTTATTTGATTAGAATCTCTTATATTTTATAAAATTTAAGTGTTTATTTTATAAAATAAGTTTACCCAGACAACAATTCTTATGGTTTATACAGGAGGAGGATTAGATTAGAGATGGATCTGGAGACGGAAAATAGGATTGCTGCAATTCTTATGAAAGAGGCAGCATAGTTGCGGCGCCAATCTGCAAAAGATGGGATATTGATTTTGATGAAAGTGATGAAGGGATTTCAAGATTTTGAATAACAACTTTTGCTAAGTCTGTTGTATATGTTTTGACTGTTATTGATTTTGATCTTTAATACTTTATGTTTCGACTGTTATTGATCTTTCAAGCTTCTTTTGGTTGTGGATTTGTTGTTTGATTTGGTTGTGGATTTGTTGTTTAATTAGTCGGATTAGATTAGTCGGATTTATAGTCGGATCTGGGATTAGATTAGTCGGATTTTGTTAACAGGTCCCTTAACAGGTCTTAACAGGTGCACCTGTTAATTTTCATGTCGTGTTCGTGTTTGAGAAAAATGACACGATTAGTTAACAGGTCGTGTTCGTGTTTGACCTTAACAGGTTCGTGTCTTAACAGGTTCGTGTCTTAACAGGTTCGTGTGACCTGTTATGCCAGCCCTAGTCGCAACTGCGCAGGCAAGAGGAAAAGCTGCGCAAGCTGAGCATTGAGTACGACGAGGAGCTGTATCCTCAGTTGATGCAGATGATTGCTGAGCGCAGGTAACTTAATTCTTCCTCTCATATATTTGCCTTTATGTTTGCTTATAGCCTAGGCTAAGTGTGATTCCTTTGTTTCAGGTGGCTGATTAGTCATGGGCTGCGCCTGGCCGCGCTCGGGGCCATGGAAGATCCTGAGGTCGTCGGGAAGTTTGGCAAGGTTGTCGACTGCGCCATGCAGCGTGGCAAGTCGCAGGCTATGGAAGAGCTTGCAAAGGCGGATCTGCTGAAGAAGCCCCTTGCTGAGGTTCCTGGGTACGAGACTGACTCGTATGAGCAGCTTGTCGCTGCACTGGGCGACCTCAAGATTATGGAGCTCCCAATGATCTCTCTACTGGAGCGCGATCAGGATGTGCCGATCAGCGCGATCATGAAGGGACTTACCATGTCTAGGCATTCTGCCGAGGGTGCNTCTACTGGAGCACGATCAGGATGTGCCGATCAGCGCGATCATGAAGGGACTTACCCTGTCTAGGCATTCCGCCGAGGGTGCTGAGGCTTTGGCGGACTTCTACTTGAAGCCCGATGTCTCGCAGCTCCACATCCCTGTCTTTGCGCAGCCGCCTGAACCCTTTTCTCTTAGAAAAGGAAGTTCCCCTGCAAGAAGTTTTGGACGCTCATGCTGCTAGGCTTGCCAAGAAGAAGGGCATTAAGGGGAAGGCCGTTATGTGCGGCATTGGTGCTGCCCATCAGCCGCGGTCCGACGGGGTCCCAGTTTCTGTGGCGACGGTGTCGCTGTCTGATGCCGAGCTGCTGACCAGGCTTAGCGAGGTTGTACCCACTGCTGCTGAGAGTGGTCATTCTGGGCTTAGACGCACCAAGAGCTTCTAGTGTCGATGTATTAGTGTTTTGTTGATAACACATTTTGTAAAGTCTTAACTTATATTCTTATGAATGCAAACTCTTAGTTTTGTTTTGCTAAGTATTCGTGAATGTATCTTGATATCTCCTGGAAAATATCTAAGTGTTCACTTGTTTACTGAGGAGTGCATATACGTTAGTATAAGTACTCTCTATCTGCGCATGGCAAAAGAATCATATTTGCATACGAGTCTTTAAAGGAATCATAGTTATCTACGAAAATTTTGGTACTTAGAAAAATCATGATCTTGTATGAGTTTCTTTTTGTACTTAGATAAATAATGGTTTCAGCGTACTGGTTTTTACCATTTTAAGTGAAAGGGTTAATTATCTTAACTCATTGTGTTTGTTAAACATGCAGCGTATACGTTATTGCACATCCGTCGTGGGGTGCGCAAAGGACTTACTCTAACGTCTTAGATGTAAGGTGTTTAACAAGGATTCATGATCCGATGTTAATGGGTTTGCAACCCTCTTACTCAACGAGTCCTTTAGTAGGTTTACTCATCCTTTTACCATCGTGGGTTATTAATAAGTGCATGCACGCCGCGTGGGCAATACCATCATGGATATTTAATATGTGAATCAATAATATTTAATTAATGAGCGAAATGTGCCATGGAGTTAGCTAGAAACCATGGCGTGTTTTATTAATACTTGCAAGTTTTTGGGAAATAAAGACATAATCATACTTGTATGAAGAAAGGAAATACAATAAAAAAAAATTCGCTGACATTTATCGGGCGTGTACTAAAACGCATGTATGTCCGCGTGTTGGGCCGTAGCCGTATCTAGAGGTAGCATCTCTTGAGATTGCCAACATTCCATGTGCGTTGTAGCTCTTGGCCATTTGTGTTGCGCAACTTGTACGCGCCTTTTCCCCGTGTCTTCTGCGCGGCTGGAGTCGTTAGCTCTGTACACGAAGTCACCTGGTCGGAAAGAAACATGACGAACTTTGGCATCGTAATACCCCTTCATCTTTGACTTGGATTTTTCTTCGCGTATTGCTGCGCGCTCACGCCTTTCTTCTAGTAAGTCCAGGTCTACTCGTCGTTCCTCGTCGTTTGTCGCGACGTTAACTTCTGCTGTGCGGATGGTTGGCATCCCAATCTCAGCTGGTATAACAGCTTCTGTCCCGTAGACAAGTGAGAAGGGGGTGTCTCCATTACTGACCTTGATGGTTGTGCGGTGCGCCCATAGGACATGTGAAAGCTCATCCACCCATCGCCCTTTGTGTTTGTCTAGGCGCGCTTTCATTCCTTCTCCTAAACTGCGGTTGGCTCTCTCGACTAAGCCATTTGTTTGGGGATGGGTTACGGATGCAAAGTGTTGCTTGATGTTCAATTGTTCGCACCAGTCTTTAAATGGATTGTCCTGGAATTGTTTTCCGTTATCCGAGATGATTTCTCCTGGTAAACCAAATCGACACACAATGTTGTCCCATACGAATCTTTTGACTTGGTTACCAGTTATTGTGGCTACAGATTTTGCTTCAATCCACTTTGTAAAATAGTCGACGGCCACAATGAGGAATTTTAACCCCCCCTGCTGCAGCAGGAAAGGGTCCGGCAATGTCGATGCCCCACTTGTAGAATGGCCATGGCACGGTGATTGGTGAGAGTTCTTGTTGTGGCCGCCGCGGGATTGGTCTGTGGACCTGGCAGTCGTGGCACTTTTTGATCAATTCCCGTGCATCATGGTGCATTGTCGGCCAGTAATATCCTGATCGGAGTGCCCGCGCGACTACGGACCGTGGTCCGGAATGCATGCTGCACGATCCCTCGTGTATCTCCCGAAGCACGTAATTTGCTTGTAGTGGGCCTACACACCGTAGCCATGGCTGGAGGAAAGATCTCCGGTATAGTATGCCATCTCTGAGTTCAAACCTTTGCGCCGTACGTCTTATCCTTCGGGCTTCATTCTGGTTTTGTGGGAGATTCCCCTTGCTTATGAACTCTATGATGGGGGTCATCCACGTTGGTCCTTCCTCTTCTATCGCCGTTGACACTTCCATCTCTGAGATAGACTTATCCTTCAGGATCTCAACCAAAACTTGTTTTGATAGATGTGCGAAGCTTGTGGATGCTATCTTGCTCAGTGCATTTGCTTTCTTGTTTTCTCCACGAGGAACCTGTTTGATCGTGAATCTGTCAAAGTTTGGATTAACGACTTGGCCTTGGCGAGGTATTGGATCATATTTCCTCCTTGGCCACGTATTCGCCTAGCACATGGTTGGCTACTAATCTTGAATCCACGTTTGCCTCTAGGTTGCGTACACCCATCCGGTTTGCAATGCGTAGTCCAGCTATTAGGGCCTCATATTCTGCCTCATTGTTCGTGGCAGTGAATTCAAAACGC